>CAUYRH010073752.1:0-15093 GCA_963574655.1 Perodicticus potto
TCTAATACAAAAGCTTGTCAATCTCCAGCATACACCCACATCACTGGAAGGGTTCCTTAAGTCATTGGGACCCAGGTTGCACCTTTGGGATATGGAATGAAGTCAAAACATCTACATTTCGAGCAAGTTCCCAGATGATGCTGAAAGTTCTGGTCCGTGGACAGCACTTCAGAAACCACAGACTCACTCTTTCTGTCATGAACTGTCACTGTTTCCCCTTCTTCTCGTATGAAATGAAACACCATGTCATGGATGGCTGACCAAGCCAGGCGTCTACTTGCCAATACTTTCAAAGCTTAGAAAATGTTCAGATATGGAGCTCACATTTCCTTTGTGGTACTGAGTGTTCTCTGAGTGACACTGGACATCCTATGCTTGTGACCATGTATTTGGCAAATGCTGTTGAGTCTTTAGGGTTTCTGAATTTAAATTATACTGAACCACAATTTCCACACATCAAGATTCAGCATGTTTGCTATAATGTAACTATAACTCAGTGATCCATCTCTTCCTTTAGCATTTTCAAAGACAAAACTTAGTACATTTTTAATTAAGTCATCTTTGTTACATAATTAGGCAATTTCATAAGCAGAAGGTCATACAAAAAGTTTACAGGCACAAAATAGCATAACTTATGAAGTAATTAATTTTTATCTGCCATGTATCCTAGATGTCAAAGGTCAGGAAAAACAACATTGGATTATTTCTCAAAATATGTGCCTCCATTAATGACTGTCTATATTTTTAACAGAATTACATCATGAAATATTATCTGTGCCTAGTGTGGTTCTGATAATTGATTGTAGAGCTCTTCTCCTCTGACCTGTTTTAATGACACCAGGCAAGAAAGCCAATATCAATCAATTACTTGTGGAAGGCAGCTGTGGTCACCACTGTACCAGGCACACGCAATCAATTCCATTTGGAACTTTAAGTGAAACTTACTTTCTGACATTGAGATCATTTTCAAGATGATCCAAAGATGAGCCGGTGTTTATAGGGCTGGAAAAATCACAGTAGAAGGTCCCTCCACAAAAGTTTTGGCACCAAAGGCAATGATGAGTTTGGCTTGTTGGTATCTGAATTCAATTTCAGCCACCTGTAGGTATCCATAGAGATTGGCCCAAGAATGTTTGTTAAATTAAGCAAAGCTTATTTAGTTATTGTGAAATGACAAAACATGAATACACCATTTGATTGTTATCATGAATGACTTGAGCACACAGGCAATTGTCACAGGCGGTGCTGTATATTCCAGGAGAAATTTACCCTACGTGGGCAGTAGCACAAGGTTGGACAACTAAATTCATGAACTCATTCTGGAAAAAGTTCTACACACCTCATTGCTGAATATCACTAGAGTGTCACCTTTGAAATACTCCCCTTGGGAAGCTATACATCAACACCAGAGCCTAGTCCACCCTTTAAAGTAATTTTGGAAGTCTTTTTCTGGAACAGTCATCAGAGCTGACACCTTTGAAGTATGTCCCTTGGCTATTTTGTGACTGTGGTGATATTCAGAAATGAGGTATGCAGCAGTTTTTTTCTAGGAGGAGATGGTGAACTTAATTGTCAGACAGCATATGACAGCAGCCCTGATGGTCATTCCTGAAAAAGAATTCCAAAATAGTTTTGAAGGCTCGGCACCTGTGGCTCAACGGGCTAAGGCACCAGCCATGTACACCTGAGCTGGCGGGTTCAAATCCAGCCCGGGCCGCCATACAACAATGACGGCTGCAACCAAACAATGGCCGGGCATTGTGGCGGGCGCCTGTAGTCCCAGCTACTTGGGAGGTGGAGGCAAGAGACTCGCTTGAGTCCAGGAATTGGAGGTTGCTATGAGCTGTGATGCCACAGCACTCTATCCAGGGTGACAGCTTGAGGCTCTGTCTCAAAAGAAAAAGAAAAAATATTTCTATGAAACCTTTAAAGTGAGGTTTAGGGGCTTATTTGCTGAAAATTTTTTTTGTTTGTTTGTTTTGTTTTATTTTTGTTGCAGTTTTGGCTGGGGCTAGGTTCAAACCCGCCATCCTTGGTATATGGGGCTGGTACCCTACTCACTGAGCCATGGTGCTACCCTGCTGGAAATTTTTAAGAAAGGAATAGATGATAGACTTTCAAGCGATCTGCCAAGGATAAGGGAAATAAAAAGAATATTTGTAAGAGTCCTTTCAAATATTGCTTTACTTTACCAGATTGCTACCTGATTAATAAGCTTGAAATTTCAAAGAAATTTAGAATGTTAATTATTTTCGACAAAAAATAAGGCAAAATACTTTACAATTTTTTTAATGGTAAATGTATCCCTCAGGGTTTCCAGAAAGGATATGTTTTATAATTCTTTATTAGAGCTTTTAGTTTTTTCTGTATATGTAGACTTTTTTTTTTAATAATTGTACCATATGCTTCATATATTACAGTATATGATGTCCTAGGACAGTGGTTCTCAACCTTCCTAATGCCGTGACCCTTTAAATACAGTTCCTCATGTTGTGGGGACCCCCCCCCCACCATAAAATTATTTTCGTTGCTATAAAAATAATTTTATGGTTGGGGGGGTCCCCACAATATGAGGAACTGTATTGCTATAGCAATATGGTTCGTTGCTATAGCAACAAAAATAATTTTATGGTGGGGGGGGTCACCACAGCATGAGGAACTGTATTAAAGGGTCACGGCATTAGGAAAGTTGAGAACCACTGTTCCTAGGACTTTGCTCACTCACCATAATGTAACTAAATGAATTTAAATATTTTTCAGTACTTAGAAGAAAGACTATATCAAAGTATATAATATATAATGACTTTTGAACAGTGTATATAAGGTGTGGCTATAAAGCAGTGTTCTATAATGTGTTTTTCAAGGTATTACTAGACATTCTGTTAGAAAAGATTCTAGAGTCAAAAAACATTAGAGCATATCACTTTTTGGTGGGTCAGTGTGTATTCATAAATCTTGCATTAAAAAGTTTCATTTAAATTTGTTTATCTCATAGCTTCTTGGCCACTGGGTAAGAGCAATTGTAAAGTTATTTATCTCACCATTTCCCAAGTTTATAAGACCAAAGCTTTCCTTAATACCTTTTAGAATTCCATGAAACTCTAGGAAATGTGATCAAAAAGTAATTAAAGCGGGTGAGGTGTGGTGGCTCACTAAGAGCCATTCTGGAAGGCTGAGGTCAGTGGATAGCTTGAGCTCAGGGGATTACTTGAGTTCAGGAGTTCGAGTCCAGCTCGAGCAAGAGTGAGACTCCGTCTCTACTAAAAATGAAAGAACTGAGACAAGAAAATCACTTGAGCCCAAGAGTTAGAGGTTGCTGTGAGCTAGGATGCCATGACACTCTACCAAGGGTGACAAAGTGAGACTATCTCAAAAAAAAGTAAAGCAGTTTTCTTATATGACTTGTGAAGAAAGTCACATTATTCATACCTTTTATTCATTATAAAAGGTAATGTGAGTTTAATCTGAATTTTTACCTTCCTGTAAAAATCTATTAATGATAAATAATTGATTCTTTTTTAGGTTTCTGGAGTAGGAAAAGTTACAGAGAAAATGTTAAAGGCTCTTGGAATTATTACTTGCACAGAGCTCTACCAACAGAGGGCATTGCTTTCTCTCCTTTTTCCTGAAACATCTTGGCATTATTTCCTTCATATCTCCCTGGGATTAGGTTCAACATACCTGGCAAGGTATCTATATGTATAGTTGTTCTGCCTTTTCTTTATCATTTGCTGAAATACCAGTTTTAACCATTGAAATGATGCTGTATTGACAACAGTTTTAAAATTCTTATAGGCTAGTTTAATTCAGAATACAATATTTGAATTAGAGTCAAAAGATTGAATGTGGGAGAAAAGAAAAAAAAGAATAAACATGGCAGGTTCGAATCCAGCCTGGACCCGCCAAACAACAATGGCGGCTGCAACCAAAAAATGGCCGGGTGTTGTGGTGGGCGCCTGTAGTCCCAGCTACCTGGGAGGCAGAGGCAGGAGACTCGCTTGAGCCCAGGAATTGGAGATTGCTGTGAGCTGCGATGCCACATCACTCTCTCCAGGGTGACAGCTTGAGGCTCTGTCTCAAAAAAAAAAATAATAATAATAAAGAATCACTCCTGGGTTGTTGGCTTTAGTTGTTGGGTAAGAAGAACAAGAGGAATGAATGATGGCTACTTTCTTTTCTGTCCCTGCCTTGTTCTTTGTTCAGAACATAAGGGAAATTCTAGTCATCAGGTTGTTGAAGAAAGAAAGATAGGTCATATTCGATATTTCACCCTTTAAGCAAAGAGATTTAGTGATTCTTTGAAAGCCCAAATGAACTAACTACATTTGTTTTCTTTTCCAGATTTGTAAATGATTCATTCATTCAATACTGAGTACCTTACTTTGTGCAGGGACACTGTTCTAGGCACTGGGGATACATTGAATAGAACAAAGTCCTGCCTTTATGGAGTTTACAGATGGAGTTTACAGACTAGTGTGAGAGATAGAAAGTAAACAAATGAAAGTAAAGCAAAGCGAAAGCACAGAAAATGACTTGGTGTTAAGTGTGGGAGTAAGGGGCAGTCATCCAGAGGCAGGGACCTGAAAGAGCCAGCCATACAAAAGCCAAAAAAAGAGGGAACCAGCTAGAGGAAAGGTTTTATTCCCTGCCACTCTTTCATCCAGGTCTTAAAAAGAGGAACCATAGAGGTAGAAGGGTTAACTGTTGGGATGGGTGAAAAGAAGGGAATTTTAAAAGAATGGGAATCATAGAAGTCAACATTGGGCAGTAGTTTTATAATTTGTCATCATCCTCTTGGCTTGCCCTCAAATGACTCCTTTATGTTCTTGTACTTAAACTAAAAGACAATAACAAAATCACTGAGGATGCGTATAAAATTGATTAACCAATTAAGCCTGCTAGATCTTACAGAGATTGCAAGGCTTATTATATTGCTTTTCTCATTTCTTCCTGCTCATCATTCTTTTGAGTCCATCTTAAATGGACATAATGAAAGACAAAGGTATCATAGCACTATAAATAATCTAGAATTTGAAGATAATAGGAATAAAACTTTAATCAAAAAATTATCCTCTTTGTATTTCCATAATGCTGAAAAGCTTTATGGTTCTGAAACCATATATGAAATATATGAAATAGCATATATTAACCTATGATGACATGCAGGTAAGGCTTTTAAGTGAAAAGAGCAAGCCTGCCTTTCCCACTGTAGTCTCTATTCTTCTACTCTGCTTTGTTTTTTAAACTGAATACTTCTACCATATTCCATATTTACTTCTGTATTTGTTTATCTGTCTCCCTCCACTGGAATATAAGTTTCTCAAGGGCAGATACTTGGTCACTGTTGTTCATTATTGTATCTCCAAGTTCTAGAACAGTGCTTGAGTTATAAGTTCACTAAATATTTGGAAAATGAATAATTTGCATGTCATTTCAGCTTTTCAGTTTCTAGTCCTATCAGAGCAGCTAAAATCCAGCCAAACTTGGTGTTTCAGATTTCCTAATCTTCATCCTATTGCTATGTACTGAATACTGATTGAGGTTCTGTAAAGTGGTATAAATGAATAAAGAATAGGTGATAGAAGAAAAAAGTTAATGTACTAGATCAGAAACTAGATAATTGTTATTATATTATTTAAAACCTAATTATATCCTATAAATGCAAACTATTACACTACTACCCTCCTATTGTTTTTTGGTTTTTATTTTTTAGAGACGGAGTCTCACTTTGTCACTCCCCTTTCCCCAGAACTGTGGCATCATAGCTCGCAGCAACCTCAGACTCTTGGGCTCAAGCCATTCTCCTGCCTCAGCCTTTCGAGTAGTTGGGACTACAAGTGCCTACCACAGCACTGGGCTATTTTTAAGGATGGGGGTCTCACTCTGGCTCAGGCTGGTCTTGAACTCCTGAGCTCAAGCAATCTACTCACCTTGGCCTCCTGGACTGCTAGGATTATAGGCATGAGCCACCACAACTGGCCCCTCCTACTGGTTTTTATAGGTTGTGGGGTTTTTTTTAGGTTGTGAATTTTGATACTCAGGCTTTTCATAGAAGCAATTTATAATATCTACCTATTTTCAAATTTTTTCTTTTTAATAGATACAGATTTGATCCATAACATCATATTAGCAACTTATATCCATGTTCTCTGGTGATAATTTTATTTTTAGATTTAAAAAGTCACTATTTTTCATGATGAAAAAATTTTAATTAAAAATATGAGATCTAAAAAAATTGAAAAATGAGATCGCTAAAGGGTAGTTGACATGTTAAATCTTCTTGGCTAACTAAGGAACTCAGTCTTCTTTGAGAAAGACAATAAGGACTTCTCTTTCTTTTTTTTATTCCAAGGGATGGAGAGAGAAAAAGTATGAGCGTTGAGAGGTAATCTTTTATTAATTACTTATTTATTGCTCATAATTAATGTTGCTTCAAAATAATTTTTAAATTGATATTTAGTAAAATATTATTGGCAAATCACAATAACAATTTTCAACTGTTTTCCTATCTGAAGTAAATACCCCAACAAAATGCTTTATCATTTTCAGTTGCTATATTCTTAGTGGAGACATTTAAGAAACACTGACCTAGTACAAAGTTGTATTCATATTTCACATATTTTATCTATGGTCAGAAAGCTGAATGACTTGTGTTAATGGCTTTGATAAAAATTGCTTCTTTAGGCTTTGATTTAAATAGATTTAAATAAAGACAATCAAAGAGAGAGAGAAAAAGAATCTTCCAAAAGTGAGATAGCATTATCTTATTTAACAAAATTTTCTTCCATTTGTCTTTTGTGATTGAGAATATTACTAGATATAGAGGAGTATATTCTCTATTTCTTTCTGGAAACTCCTTTGCTTTTTCAAAAATTGCATGAGAACATAAAATTTGGTATGGCATTAAGGGGAGGGAGATTAAAATTCATACTGCATGTAAAGAGCTACCTTCTCTAAGGTATATGTAAATAATTCTTATAGTCAAAAAAAAGGGCTAGTAAATCAATAGAAAATATGAACAGAGGTTTAATTTGTTAACAGAAAACACAAATGGCCCTCAAAACAAGTGAAAATATTCCCATGTTCATTTATAATTAAAGAAATACAGATTGAAAGTTCTCTGAAATAACTCTTTTCATTGGTTGGTAAAGATTATAATATACTCTATTGGCAAGACTGTGGGATTGAAATTGGTACAAATTCTAGAGAGGGGTGTATTAATTTCTTATTCCTTTTTTTAACCAATTACTGCAAATCTAGTGGCTTAAAACAAAACAAATTTATTCTCCTATCATTTTGAAGGTTAGAAGTCCTAAAATTGAGGTGTTGGTAGGGCTCTAGAGGCTGAGGAGAAAATCTATTATTTTACAAAAAATGGAGGCCACCTGCATTCCTTGACTTGGGGCTTCAACATCTTCTCTTTCTCTGACCCTCTCGCCTCCTTCTAATAAGGACCCTTGGACTTACGATGGGTGCACCTGGATACCTCCTCATAATTTTATGCAAAGTCCCTTTTACCATGTGAGGCACTAGGTTCAAAGATTGCAAGAATTAGGATATCAACATCTTTGGGCCCAGTCTTTGGCCTACCACTTGAGGCAAGAAATTTGGCAACATCTGTCAAAAGCACAGATACAAGTATACTTTGATCCTATAATTCTTTTTCTAGCAATTCAATCCAGAGATGTAATCACATGTCATTTTACACGAATACAAGTTATTCATTGCATATTTTTATGATAGCAAAATATTGAAAATGACTTTAATATCCACTAATAGAGAATTGGTTAAATGATCTTACTTTTTTAAGTTAGAGAATTATGCTGCCATATAAAACTGAGGAGATTATTTGCACATAAGGAACTCTCACCAAGATAATTGAGAAAAGTAAGATGCTTAACAATGTACCTATACAAAATGAAAGAAAAATGTTTGCTTTTCTTTGTGTGGAATGTTTCTGGAGGAATTCATAACAAGCTATTGACACTAGGGAAGAGAAATGAGTAGCTGGGGATATGGGAGGAGGGAGGACTCTGTACTGATAAGTTACTTGCTGAGGGTTTTGTACTCATCACTCTGGTCTCTTCTTAGTGTCATCTTCTTTTATGTTAATATCACTTATAAACTTCTTTCAACATTCTTGCACATGAATTCAAAATATCTTTAATCTTACCAGCCCTGTTGCCTATTAGACAGCTCTGTCTAGGTGCCATGAACCAAACCTTTAAATTTCCTTAAAAACATTTCCCATCCAGAAAATCTGAATGCAAAAATTGGACTAATGTTCTCATCTGTACTTTCATGTCTATATAATACACATACACACAAATGTGTTTAAAGTTCTGGGAGCAATTACCATTATCTACTGGTGACTTTAATCATTTTTTTTAATATCCTAGAGCAAGAGCATAAAATTGCTCCTTTGAATGATTTATGTAAATCTTAGATATTTTGCTTAGTTATATTACAATTCATCTGAAAACTATTTCGTACGTCAGAAAATATAACAATGCTAGACTATGTAAATGTACTAAATCATTCCCCAACTATTCTGAATTATAATTTACTGTGTACACCAAAATCATCCTTGTTTTTGTAGGACATTCAGTGAGATAAATAAAGCAGAAGAACACTATAGCTTGTGCCAGGAACTTTGCAATGAACTTGCTCAAGATCTGCAGAAGGAAGGACTTAAGGTACTTTAGTTTGATGTGGTATTCTTACTTTTAAATTTTTTAATAATAAAATGCTACCTTGAAGCTAGTTGTATATCTTTATAGGGTGTATGTGATGTTATGATATAGGCATAAAATGTGAATTAATCAAAGCAAGGTAACTGGGGTGGGTATCCATCACCATAGGCATTTAACTTTGTGTTAGGATCATTCTAATTTTACTTTTTAGTTATTTGAAAGTATACTATAACTTCTTGTTGATTATAGTCAACAAATTGTACTATCAAATATTGTTCATTCTATCTAACTATATTTTTGTACCCATTAACCATCCCCACTTTATCCTCCCCTCCCTGATCCTTTCCAGCTTCTGGTAACCATCATTCTACTCTCTGTCTCCATGAAATCCAGTGTTTCAATATTTAGCTCCCACATACGATGTCGGACACTTAAGATCACAAATGCATGCTAGAAAAAGTGCTACATGCCTTATTGCTGAATATCACTACAGACCCCTGTGAAGTACTCCCCTTGGGAAGCTATGCGCTGACACCACCACTTAGTCCACCCTTCAAAGCAATTTTAGAATTGTTTTTCTGGAATGACCATTAGAACTCATATGAGTAAGAACATGTGAGATTTGTCTCTCTGTGCTTAGTATATTTTACTTAATGTAATGTTTTCTAGTTCCATCCATGTTGATTCAAATGGCAGAATTTCATTATTTTTTATGGCTGTGTGATAGTCCACTGTGTATATGTGCTACAATATCTATATCCATTCATTTGTTGATGAATGCTTAGGTTGATTCCTTGTCTGGGCTATTGGGAATAGTGCTATAAGAAACATGGGAATATGGATATCTTTTTGATATACTGAATTCCCATTGTTTGAATATATCCCTGGCATTGGGATTACTGGGTCAGAAGGTAGTTCTATTTTTAGTTTTTTGAGGAACCTCCATATTGTTCTCCATTGTGATTGCAATAATTTACACTCCCACCAATAGTGTATGAGGGTTCCCCATCTCCACATCCTCAACAGCATTTGTTATTGCCTTTTTGATAACTGAGATGAGGCAATATCTCACATAGTTTTGATTTTCATTTCTCTGATAATGTTGAGTATTTTTTCATATACCTATTGGCCATTTGTATGTCTTCTTTTGAGCAATATCTGTTCACATCCTTTGGCCATTTTTTAATTGGATTATTTGATTTTTTTCTTCCTGAGTTGTTGGAGTTCCTTATGTATTTTGTTTTAAATCCCTTATCAGACTGGTAATTTGCGAATATTTTCTCCCATTCTGTGAGTTGTGTCTTTACTTTGTTATTTGTTTTCTTTGCTGTGCAGAAGTTTTTTGGCTTGATGAGATCCCTAGATTACATATTTCTTAGTGATGAATACAAATTTGTAAATGTTTGAATAGGGTATTCCTATCCCCAAAGATCTGACCCATTTCTAAGATCTATGATGAGATCATTCTTTGAAGAAGCAAATTATGAGGCCAGAATGGTTTCAGTATAATTCCAGAGGACTTTATACTGCCTTAGGAGTATATTTGAATAAATTTAAAACTAGTTTCATGCCAGATGTGGTAGCACATGCCCGTGGTCCCAGCTATTCCAAGGCTGATGCAGGAGGATCACTTGAGTCCCTTGAACTCTGAGCTGTAGTTCACTATGCTGATTCGGTTTCTGCACTAAATTCGGCATCAGTATGGTGATCTCCCGAGAGCAGAGGATCACCAGCTTTCTGAAGGAGGAGTGAACAGACCCAGGTCAGAAATGGAGCAGGTCAAAACTCCTGTGTTGGTCAGTAGTGGGATCATGCCTGTGAATAGCCACTGCACTCCAGCTTGGGCAACATAGCAAGACCCCCCCGAATCTTACCAAAGGCATTAGAAAAGAAGGCAAAGGGTAGAATTTCCCTAGAAATGTATTCACATGCTATGAATGCCTTTTCAATCATGCCTTAATGTTTTTCTTATGTAGATATTGACTTTCTAAAATAGGCATTTTATTTCAAGACTCTTATTTAGGTTGCTTAACACGTTTAGAAGAAAAGCCTATAAGACTTTGAGCTTTCTATTGTATAATCTTTATTCACAGCAATTCATGTTTACTATTTTACCAATACTCTTAAAATCAAAGGTAGAGTTATTACAAAGTGTAATAAAAAGGTATTGAAAAACTACTACATGTACCCGGGCGTTGTGGCGGGCGCCTGTAGTCCCAGCTACTCGGGAGGCTGAGGCAAGAGAATCGCCTAAGCCCAGGAGTTGGAGGTTGCTGTGAGCTGTGTGACGCTACGGCACTCTACCGTGGGCGATAAAGTGAGACTCTGTCTCTACAAAAAAAAAAAAACAAAAAACTACTACATGGGACAATGCAATTTGGTAGAATAAATAAGACTTAGGATTCAATAGTTTAGTAAGATGACTATACTTTTCAGTAATTTCTTGTATATTTCAAAATAGCTACAAGAGAACAGTTCAAATGTTTCTAGCATAAAGAAAAGACAGATATTTAAAATGACATGAGCGGTCAGGCACAATGGCTCACGCCTATAATCCTAGCACTTTGGGTGGCCAAGGCGGATAGATTGCCTGAGCTCACAGGTTCCAGACCAGCCTGAGCCAGATGGAGACCTCATCTCTAAAAATAGCCAGGCATTGTGGCAGGCGCCTGTAGTCCAGCTACTTGGGGGCCTGAGGTAAGAGAATCACTTGAGCCCAAGAGTTGGAGGTTGCCATGAGCTATCATGCCACAGCACTCTACTAAGGCTGACAAAGTGAGACTCTGTCTCCAAAAAGACAATAATAAAATAAAATAAAATGGTAGGTATCCCAGGTACACTGATTTGATCTTTACAAATTATATCAATGTATTAAATTATTACATGTATCCCAAATTGTTTTATAATAAAAGGTAGCTACAAAATATGGGATATCTGAGGAATATTTTTGTCTTAATCCTTTTCTATCATACTTCAAATACAGAGTATCCCAGAGGTTGCCATAAACTGGAGTAATTAGCACGCTCATTTTATATTTTTTAGAGTTTATATTTATATATAAACAAATATTTTGTAATGTTTTATAATGAATATTTTGTAAATAAATAAAGATAGATACATTTAGCTATAATTTCCCATTTCTCCTATGTATACATGGATGGTGACCTTTAGGGCACTGTGTATAAAGAAAATTCTTTTAAAAAAAAAAACATCTTTGGCTCAGCACCTGTGGCTCAACGGGCTAAGGCGCCAGCCACGTACACCTGAGCTGGTGGGTTCGAATCCAGCCCGGCCCGCCAAACAACAATGACGGCTGCAACCAAAAAATGGGTGGGCATCGTGGCGGGCGCCTATAGTCCCAGCTACTTGGGAGATGGAGGCAACTCGCTTGAGCCCAGGAATTGGAGGTTGCTGTGAGCTGTGATGCCACAGCACTCTATCCAGAGTGGCAGCTTGAGGCTCTGTTTCAACAAAATAAATAAATAAAAAAAAATCTTCAATAAACTTAATTTTAGAATCATTTTAGACTTCCACAAAAGTTGCATAAATAATGGATTTTCAGTATAACAATCACACAGTTTCCTCCATTATTAACATCTAATATTACCATACTAAATTTATCAAAAGTAAGAAACTATTAATAGCACATTGCTATTAACTACAGACGTTATTTGGATTTTACTAATTTTTTCATGGTATGTCCTCCCTCTGTTCCAGAATTTAATCCAAGGAACTACATTGCATTTAGTTGTCATACCTCTTTAGTCTCTTGTGGGCTGTGACATGTTTTTAGTCTTTTCTTTTTTTCATGACCTGATAATCTTTAAGTAGTACTGTCCTGGTATCACACAGAACTCCCCACTGTCTGGATATGTCTAATGATTTTCTCATGATTAGATCAGGGTTATACAGTTTTAAAGAATACCACAAAGGTGAAGCACTCTTCTGCACATATCCTATCAGGGGGCACATGATGGACAGATAATATCATGGATGATGTTAACGTTCACCACTTGGTTAAAGTAGTATTTGCTAGGCTTTTCCACTGTGAAGTTACTATTTTTTCCTTTGGAATTGAGTTAGTAAGTCTAACTTACCTTCAAGTGAGGGAGGGCAGGAGTTAAGTTCCACCTCCAGAAAGTACTAAAATATGTATAATTTAAAATTTGCCACTTTAACCCTTGTTAAGTATACAGATCAGGAATATTAGATACATTCACATTATTTTGCCACTGTTACCACCTTCTATCTCTAGAACATTTTTATCATCCCCAACTAAAACTTTGTACCCATAAAACACTAGCTGTAAAGGGAATTATTACATGTAATTAATGCTTAGCATAGTATCTGGCATGTAGTAGGCACATAATAAGTATGATTTCAAAGAGGCACCTTTAGATTTTTTTCCCTTCCCTTTTAGGTCTTGAATCTCTATAAAAGATTCAATAAAAAGAAAGACAGGTAACTTTGCCCTTTATATGAGGTCTGACAATAAGTTCACAAACTTGTAACCGTGTGCTTACTTTGGCAACACTGTGCAAACAACACTGTAGCATAAAGAAAAGACAGATATTTAAAATGGTATGAATGGCTGTGTACGATGGCTAATGCCAGTAATCCTAGCACTTTGCGAGGCCGAGGCGGATAGATTGTCTGAGCTCACAGGTTCGAGATCAGCCTGAGCCAGATCATCTCTAAAAATAGCAAGGCATTGTGGTGGGCGCCTATAGTCCAGCTACTTTCTGGACTGTGAATTTCATAATCTTGGTGTATCAGTGTCTCACAGCTATGTTAGTGTCAACATATGGCTGTGTCTAGCTGAGAGAGGTGTTCATTATTATTGTTGGATGTTTTTATAGGCCATCACGAGAATGTCAGAACTTGAATTAGAGCAATGAACAAACATTAAATTTCTGGTTAAACTTGCAAGAATAGAAGTGAAATCAGGGACATGTTAGTCCAAGTTTATGGAGATAATGCCATGAAGAAAATGGCAGTTTACAAATGGATTAAACATTCTTCAGAGGAAAAAGAAATTGTCACTGATGAAGAGAGGTTAGAGCAGCCAGTAATGAGCTGAACTTACGGAAACATTGCAAAATTTACCAAATTGTGCATCAAAATCATTGCTGACTGTGAGAACCATAGCATACCAAGTAAACATTGATAGAGAAACAGGAAAATCTTTTTTTTTCTATAAATACATGTATTTTATTATTCTTCATTACATTATTCCCCCACCCCTACCCCTCAGTGGTAAGACAGAATTGATTTACAGAAAAGAATACAGAAAACATTAAAGCTCCTGCTAGAGGGAGAGAATTCAAGTGGGGAGAGAGAAGCTCTCTCCGTTCCTTTCCTGGTCTTTCCCCGTCTCCTCCTTTAGGCCTTTAGCCTCAGGGTATATATAGGTGTATGGGTTCCTTGGCCAGGAAACGAATGAATACAGTCCCTTCCGCCGGGGGCAAGGTGAATGAGTGTATCAATGAATGGATACAGTCCTTTCATGGAATTGAGGCCTAGGAAATTCACAAGAAATTGACCTAGGCATAGGAAATGGGGGTTCCACGTTTACTCCTAAGTGTAAAGTGAAGGAGACACCAAGACACAGGTGTCTCCTCAGCAGTTGCCCAGCCTTTTTGGCTATTGGAGCCTCTGGTGGGCATTGTAGGTCCCCCTCCTTGCCTGTCATCCAGCCCGCTGGCTGTTCAGCTGGCTGCCGCAGAACCAACACCACCAAGGAGGAGGTGGCAGGTCCACCAGCTCTGCTAAGCTGGCTAGGGCGCCAGATGTCCTGCATCACTTCTCCCTCTCTGAGTAGAAACTCTAACTGCAGTTAGGGAAAAGGGGCAAAGACTCGATCTAACTGCTTCCTGCTGAATCGGGCGATGATAGAAGCGGGTAGTTAGGGTTTCTCCGGAGGGAGAGTGATACAGGGGTTCATGGACTGGAACCATCTTTATTGCGTGTGGCTTGATGACCTTTCTGGAAAACAAAAATCTGATTAGTGTAATCAGTAATAGGCAAAGGTAGAACAGCATCAGGTCAGAAGCACTTATTCAGTGATGCTAAAAGAAAACCATATGAGGATTTTTCTTGCTGTTTCCTAAATAATAACTTCAAACTTTCTTTTGTCTCACAAGTGTAGGTGGTCTGTGGTTGGCTGTCTTCATTGCCTGCCTCCATAGAAGATGGAGGGTTCCAGGACTTTACTCATGAATGATGTATGTAGGAATCGACTTCTATAACTTTAACAGTAGAAGAAGACAAGATAACAGGAAAGGGGACTTCCCAAGTTGGGGGTCAGGGAAGGTGAATTAGAGGGAGGAGTTTTGATCATGACTAGATCTCCAGGAGGGAAAAGTTCCTGTTTTAGTTAGTATGTCCCTCCCCAAACGGG
>CAUYRH010073753.1:0-15962 GCA_963574655.1 Perodicticus potto
TCAGGGGAGGCTGAGCTTGGGCAGGGGGGCTAGGGAAGAGGAAAAAAACAAAACAAAACTAACAAACAAAAAAGAAACCTGAAAGGAGTTAAGAAAAATAGTGTATACTTGAGCTGAAAAGTCCCCTGTCCTCCAAGGTTAGTCACAGTTAGGGAGGAAATGAATGGTTTTGGTGCAATGAATGGGTTTAGAATAGTTAATGAGCTATTATTCTTTAACCTTAAATGAGAAAAGCAGTCAACATGTAATTAAAAGAGGGAATGGTACTCAATGGTATATAGAGTGGGAGTTCCTCCTTAAAGGAACTTTGAGGGTACAATTACAATTTATAAAAGTTGAATGGAGTTGTGTGTGATTGATGGAATGTAACAGTAAACAAATGTCTGGAGTAGAAAAATTTGTGTGTATAATGATAGTATCTTATGGAGGACTGAACTCTGACCTTTATTTCTTTTTCTTGCCCAACTCCTTTCTAAGCAGCTTGGTGAGTCATGGGTACCATGGAAAAGTCTCTTTAAATGGGTTGAGATTAGCCAGCCAGTACTGTGGCCTACTTTCTGACCTGATTCTGGTAGAGTAACACATGACCCATCAAGGACCCGCTAACTCAAATGTTGTAGCAGACCTCAAAATGTAACTCACGACTTTTTACTGAATCAGGATTTTAGATAAAACTTAACTTTTTTAACCACTTGCCAGTAAAGAAGATCTAAAACCTACCTAAGGCTTATAAGCCCCTGCTTTAAGATGTCCCACTTATTCAGGCGAAAGCAATGCATACTTTTTCTATGTATGAACTCATGGTTTTACCTGTGATTTCTGTCTCCATGAATGTATAAAACCAACCTGTCACCTGCCTGCCTTTGCTACATTTTCTCAAGATTCATGAGACCATGTTCTCCAGGCTGTGGCTGCACATATTTAGCTCAGAATAAAAACTCTTTCAATTATTTCACAGAGTTATGGGGGTTTTTTCCTAGTGATGTTATCAAGTTAAACTTATACCTACCCTATAATCTAGCAGTTCCACTCCTAGGAACTTCCCCATATCGTCCTCCCTATGAATATCTATGTCAGCATTGTTCATAAGTTTATTCCACAATCTGATCACCAAAAACTAGTTTTTACTAGGTAAGTGAATAAAGGAACTGATATATTCATTCAGTGGAATAATTCTCTGTACTTACAAGAACAGTTGTTGCCAGATAAAGAGGGTCTGGCTGCCTGTCACTGTCCAGCCAATATGCAGAGACAGGGATTAGGTTTGAACCAGCTTTATTATCAGAAGGAGAACAGCAAGAGTAGGCTCTCCATTCTGTTCTGCCTCAGTTACAGTTCTAGTAGTTTTTGTACTGAAATACAAGGGAACAAACCTAGAAAATAAATTTTCTTTAGTGGAAATATTTGAATTTGTCAGGTAGCGTGCCTCTTGTAGTTTGTCCCATACTCAAAAGGTGTACCAAACACGCCCATACCTTGCCCATTCAGTGGGAGCACCCCACACACTTTTCTTCCCCCTTCCTTGCAGTCCCTTCCCTGGGATTAAATTGAAGTGAGTTTTTCTCATATGTGGGCATACATTAGATAATCTACTGCAGCCATTCTCAACTTGTGGGTCACGACCCCTTCAGGGATTGAATGACCCTTTTACAAGGGTCGCCAATGACCATTGGAAAACACATATGATTCATAACAGTAGCAAAATTACGGTTATGGAGTAGCAACAAAAGTAATTTTATGTTTGGGGGTCACCACAACATGAGGAACTGTATTAAAGGGTCGGGACATTAGGAAGGTTGAGAACCAGTGATCTACTGGCTTCATGGTAGTATTGAGTACATTGGATAATTGATTTTCCATTCTCATGATATTTTACTAAGAGGAATGTGTTTCAACTCCATCCATGTTAATACAAAGGATGTGACATCACTGCCTTTTTATGGCTGAGTAGTATACCATGGTATGCATACACCACACATTGTTAATGCATTCTTGAGTTGACCAGCACTTAGGTTATTTCCATGTCTTGGAGATTATAAACTGAGCTTAACCAATAATCTACTGCAAATTTCCTTTTGATGAAATGATTTTTTTTTTTTTTTTTTTTTTTTTGCTTCTAGGTAGATGTCTAGTACTGGGTTTCTAGGGTCAAACAGGAAATCTTATTTGAGTTCTTTGAACATTCTGCGTACTTCTTTCCAAAGAGTCCATATTAGTTTGCAGCCCCACCAACAGCTTAAAAGTGTTCCCCTCTCTCTACATCCCTACCAGTATCTGCAGCTTTGGGACTTTGTGATGTGGGCTAATCTTACTGGGGTTAGCTGATACCTCAGGGTGGTTTTGATTTCTCCAATGATAAGGACAATGAACATTTTTTCATATGTTTGTTACCCATTTGTCTTCCTGAGAGTAGGTTCTGTTCATGTCTCTTGCCAAGTGGTAGATAGATCTGTTTTTGTTGATTAATTTGAGTTTTCTATTGATCCTCATTACCACATGTTTGTCAGATTTATAATATGCAAATATCTTTTCCCAATCTGAAGGTTGTGTATTTGCTTTGGTTGTGTGTACTTTGCTGTGTAGAAGCCCATTTATTTATTTTTGTTTTTGCAGTTGCCACAGAAGTGTTCTCCAAAAAATCTATCCCCTGGCCTATATCTTCAAGTTTTTCCCACACCTCCTAGGATTTTTCTTGTTTCATACCTTTCATACCTTTATCCACCTTGAATCAAGACGCGTGTCTACTTTCAGTCTTTTACATGTGGTTATCCAGTTCTCCCAGCACTGGAAGGGGGATTATTGAATGGGGATTCTTTTCCCCAGTGTATGTTGTTGTTTGATTCATCAAAGAAAAGGTGGCTATAAGATGTTAGTTTCATCTCATGGTTTTGTCTTTGGTTCCAAACTTCTATGTTCCTATTCTTGTGCCATACCATGCTTTCTAATCACTATGGACTTGTAATACAGCCTTAAAGCTGGTAGGGGTGATGCCCCCGGCTTTGTTTTTACTACTAAGAATTGCCTTGGCTATATGGGGATTTCCCTGGGTCCATAACAAATAACATACTATTTTTTCCAAATCTTAAAAGTATGACATTGTGCTGGGGTCCAACCTGGGGGCAGGGTCCATATAGATCTCTGGATCTGGTGACAATCAATTGGGGAAAACATAACTTAGAAACATTGAGAGACAAACAGACAAGACACACAGAATAGAATTTTCAAAGGTGGGAACACAGGGACTAATGCCTGTTTGTGGGGTTCTGGTGTGTGGCCCCGCGTGCAAGTTCCACTCAGTTTTTATGGAAGGCTATTTACTCATTAGCCCAGAGGGCAAGCTAAGGAAGGGAACAAAGACATCAGCAGTTTTCCTGAGTAAACATATCAGCTTCTATTTTTTCCATAACCCTTAACTTCAAGGGTCTGAGCAGTCTTAAGAAATCCCAAACATGAGCCTTGTGTGGGGGCAGCCTCCTCTTTGTGGTCACACACATAGATTCGAAGGGGCTGTTAACACCCACTAGTTCACTGTGGAGTAAAATGCCACTGGCGTCAATCTCCTCTGAAGAATCAGTGGGAAAGGGGAATTTTACTCTCATCACCATCAGAGGGTCTTCCTCTGTGATAAGGGAGATAAGCCCTTCTACCCATATTTCAGGGCTCAAGCTATTTCCTTGATCTCTGCCCCAACCAAATAAAAATCTCCACAATGGTTGTTTGCTTTGACTGTTAACGAGGCAGGGGATGGCCTAGTTAATGTTTCTTGCTAGGCCTTGCACACAACATTCTCTGTGGCCATTATTCCTTCAAACGCTATTTGCTCATTAGCCCAGAGGGTAAGCTGAGGAAGGGAACAAAGACATCAACAGTTTTCCTGAGTAAGCATATCAGCTTCTATTGTTTCCAATAGAATAGGGGGGAGTGCAAGCTGTATCCCCAACAGGCCCAGCTTCTAGGGAAAGCAGTAAACTTGCTCAGATAAGAAATTTAGCAGTGACTGTATCAAAGTTAAACTACTGAGTTTCCTTTGTTCTGCCTCACTTAGTTAACTTTTTTCTTTTCCCCTTTTTCTGGTGGTGTTTTCCCTTGTTAAGAATGGGATCTTTGGACCCCATTCTGTCTGGAAAATTGGTATTTCAATGGGGATTGCATTGAGTTTGTAGATTGCTTTGGAAAATATAGACTTTTTCACAATGTTGATTCTTCCCAGCCATGAGCGTGATATGCTCTTCCCTTGGTTAATGTCTTCTGCTATTTCTTTTCTTAGGGTTTCAAAATCCCTTTGCGGAGGGCCTTCACATCTTTTGTTAGGTATATCCCATTTCCTTTGAAGCTACTGTGAAGGGAATTGTGTCTTCGATTAGCTTCTCAATTTGGCTGTTATTGGCATATGCACAGGCTGCGGATTTGTGGACTTTGATTTTGTACCATGAGAGCTTACTGTATTTCTTCATCACTTCTAGGAGACTCGTGGTTGAGTCTTTGGGGTTCTCTGAGTATAAGATCATATCTTCAGCAAAGAGGGAAAGTTTGACCTTCTCTGCCCCCATTTGCAAACCTAAGAAATTTTAACTTTATCTGATAGGAAGTAACATCAAATTAGTCTCTTATAACAATGCAAAATGTTTAAACAATAGAAAGGTAACTTTGAGGTAATTTTTACTTTAACTAAATAGTTAAGAGAATTGTCAAAGAAAAATGATATCAGCAAAGCAACCGTTACTCTACCAGTATCAAAACACCTATTGTCTACGTATATCTGACTACTTTCCCTGAGTCTCCTGAGATAAATATCCTCACAATCATAGTGAAACCTTAACTAGACAATCACAGGAGAAAGGTGTGTGGGAAGAATGTGAACTCAATAGGCTGGCTAGGTTCACCGCACTCCTTCAGCTTAGCTTCTCAGACTCCAACTTGTAAGCTGCTTTTGTGGCTCCATGTTCATTCCTGTTTGAATACATGGAAGAATATGGATGAATTTCACAGAAACTGTGAGACACACCAGATGAACTGGAGTAGATAATGTCTAATTTAGTTTGTATGGAATTCTAAAACATTCCAAACTACTTTTCAGAAAAGAAAAAATAAGTGATAGTTTTCTGAAGTGTGAGTAAGGGAATGGAGCATGGAGGGAATTTTCTGTGTCAGTCTTTGTCTTGACTGCAAAGGTCATGTCAAATCAAAACTCATCAAGCTGTATTCTTAAAAATCTGAGTGTTTTATAACATAGAAAGTATACCTGTAAAGGAGCTCATAAAATTTCCCCCCAGTGACTTGGCGCCTGTGGCTCAACAGGCTATGGCACCAGCCATGTACACCTGAGCTGGTGGGTTCGAATCCAGTCCAGGCCCGCCAAACAACAATGATGGCAGAACCAAAAAATGGCCGGGCATTGTGGCAGGTTCCTGTAGTCCCAGCTACTTGTGAGGTGGAGGCAGGAGACTTGCTTGAGCCCAGGAATTGGAGGTTGCGGTGAGCTGTGATGCCACAGCATTCTATCCAGGGTGACAGCTTGAGGCTCTGTCTCAAAAAAAAAAAAAAAATTTTCCCCCAGAATATGTTTCCTTGGTTAAAGAGTATTTTTCAGGCCCTTTGAGATGAAAAAGCATTGGAAGGGACTTTCCCTGTAACTGCATATACCGTGCTCACCTGTCTAGAAGCTCAAAGCCTCCCCTCTTCTCACTGTTATCTCAGAATATTACGGGGGGTGGGGAGGAATACCAGATCAAGAACACAACCTGACCTGGCCCAAATCATTTACAAGTCATTATGTCTCCCCCCATCTGTTTGTCCTCCCTAGCAACCATTTATTTTCCCTAATCAGTACTACCTTTATTCCTCATTTCCACTCCCCTCCAGAACGGTGTGTAAAAAAATATCTGGATCCCACTGCGATACTGGGTAATTGCTCTGTGAGTCTCCACCTGTGCATGACAAATAAACCTTTGGTTTACTCATCTGCCTTCATGGTGAGTTGATCCTTCAGTGAACTTTTGTGTGTTAGGGCTTGTTTCCCCTCATCCTCATACCTTAAAATATTTCATTCTTTATACAAAATCTGACTTCAGCTTCTGTTTCACTCTGTCCAAAATTAGCAAATCACGAGCTTAACCTCAGAAACCATCTTCTTTACCTTTTCAAAAATAATTTTGTCATAGCTTTCCATGTAAGGCGGCTCAAGTTGGTATAAGGACGCTACTGAGAGGAACTAACCTCATTCATTTTTCCCTTGTGAATCTTTTACTTGGAGTGGTCATATAAACAGAACACATAGAAAAGAAGTAAGAATGTATGGATTTGCCCCAAAATATATACACATTTTAAGAAAGAAAAAACTGGATTAAAATTGTAATACTCAATAAATACCAGTAAGCAAAGATGAATACCAATGACTTTGAGCACTTCTTGTAATTGCAAAAGTCAAACATGACTTGAGTATTACAAATTCAGTAAAGTTACTTTCCTTTCTTAAAATGTGTATACATTATTGGTGCACCCTCTGTATTAATGTTTCAATGTGGCATATGCAACATTGAAAGATTTTGTTTAAATCAGTGCAGGCAGATATATATAAAATGTTACAATTGTGGGTTGATCTCAGGCTGAAATAAATTTGCCATGATGAAAATGTGTGATTTTTAAGATGAAAACAATTTAAAAGAGATAAGGAAAAGAGTGAAAAGTAATTGTAATAGTAAGAAATATAAAAACTGGCTCGGCGCCTGTGGCTCAACGGGCTAAGGCACCAGCCACGTACACCTGAGCTGGCAGGTTCAAATCCAGCCCAGGCCCTCCAAACAACAATGACGGCTGCAACCAAAAAATGGCCGGGCGTTGTGGCGGGTGCCTGTAGTCCCAGCTACTTGGGAGGCAGAGGCAAGAGACTCGCTTGAGCCCAGGAATTGGAGGTTGCTGTGAGCTGTGATGCCATGGCACTCTATCCAGGGTGATAGCTTGAGGCCCTGTCTCAAAAAAATAAAATAAAATGTATCATCCATTTGTAAAAAAACCCTCAACTAGGCATAGAAGAAACTGATGTCAAAATTATAAAGGCCATATAACAAACCTATGGCCAACATTATATTCAATGGGAAAAGGTTGAAAGCATTTCCTCTAAGAACTGATGTTTTGCTTTTTATCATCTAATTTAGTTTTCATTCCTTCACTCCTTTATAGACAAAGAACTAACATTCATAAAAGTTAGGTAGACCATTTGAAAGAAACACTGAGAAGAAAATATTTATGATAGAGAAAGGGAGCCAAAAGAAAAAAAATAGTAAAATATTTGAAAATCTTTCTATGCTGAAAAGCCTTTAAAATTATTTGTGCTCAAGGATATTCCCACCTACCCACAGGAAAGATTTTTACTATCCTATCATCCCTTCTCATATCAAGGCCCACATTTTCTAGCTTCAATTTGCTGCCTCTCTCCAACATCCCAGGGGTCTTTTTAGTGTCTCTATCCCCAAGGAATCTCTACTCTCAGTTAGGGCCCTAATAACAGGATAAATATCCCAACTCTTTTATTCTCCACACTGAGCCCTGCAGGACCTAAGACACCCATACCACTCCCTGCCCAGACCTGGTAAGTCGGTCCGTGTATTTAACCCTGGAGTTAGCACACTGAAAGCAGATGAAATATTTGAACTGCTACTAAGATAATTTTTCCACTGAGAAGTTCTCTACTACAGATTAAAGTGACTTATAAATGAATCATGCTTTTTGAGCACAGCTTTGTGCCATGTAGTACAATTGTCTCTTCAGATATACATCTCCAATGGTAAATCTCCACAGTAGTTTGTAAAGTAGGAGTCACCCTCTACAAGGCACAGATAGGGAAATAGGTGGAGAGCATTTACTTGACTGAGATCACACAGCTGGTAAACTGAAAAGCTGGGTTTTGAATAAGGCTGCCCTGGGTCTTCTATTAGTGAGTGCTAAATTCTTACAGGTAGCTTCCTGATAAAGAACTTTCTCATTTACTCATGTGACAACCTTATTCCTGGCACTTGGGCTCTTATTCTTATTCTTATATATTTTAGGTAAGGCCTTTCTTATGTCAAATACCAAAATAATTCAGAACAAAGAAGAGGTGTGAGAGGCATGAAGTAGAGTTGTTATTCTGAAGAGTCACCTGGAAGAGGGAGGCTGGGAGTCTTATTGCCAGATCTCGGGAGGGAGATGAATCAGAAGAAAATAACATACAGTTAGAAGCAGAAGAGGGTTCACAGACAAAGCCTAAATCTGTAAGTCTCTAGCCAGTCACCTTCACCTTGGAAAGGGGTCTAACATGCATACAACCTCACCCTTAGGCCCACAGACTAGACATCAGTGAATCAGAAGGAAGTGGGAAGAGTTCCTTTGAATGCATTGATGACAACACAACTCTCCTGCCTTCATTTCCCAGTACCCTACAATCTTCTCATCCTGGATTTTGTGTGTGAGAGAGATCTAATTCAAATAGTAGTGGACAGACAGGATGTAAGGTCCTAAAGGCCCTCACCTCAACCTTGATCACTCTCCTGGAATCCAGGCATATTGTGCTCAGCACATGCTCTTCCAACTTCATTTCCCCATCTGTGCAAATGGGGTAGAGGCAGGAGAGTTGTAGTCATTGTGCTGTGTAGCCCCCTTGAGCAAGGATGAAGTAAAAGTTCCTTGACCAGCAGTTCAGGAATTTAGAAAACACGATTCAATTATTAAAAGGCTGGGCTGGGTGCAGTGGCTTATGCCTGTAATCCTAGCACTCAGAGAGGCCAAGGCAGGTGGATGGACTGAGCTCAGGAGTTCAAGACCAGCCCGAGCAAAGGGAGACCCCATCTCTACTAAAAATAGAAAAACTAGCGAGGCGCTGTGGTAGTTGCCTATAGTCCCAGTTACCTACCAGGCAAGAGAATCACTTGAGCCCAAGAGTCTTGAGCCCAAGAGTTACTATGTGCCATGTTCATGCCATGGCACTCCACTCTACTCTGTCTCAAAAAGCAAAAAAATTATTAAAAGGCTGAGGTGGAAAAGAAGGGAGGGAAAGGAAGGAAGGATGTCCCATTCACAACTGGATTTTCTCCATACCACAGAAAGGGAACTGAACCATGGACACTACAAAAACAATATCTTACATAAATGCATGTCTCTGTGTCTTCTGAGTGCAGCCTTGCTTGTGCATTTTGCATAGCAACGTAGATAATGTGCTCATTCATCAAGTAAAACAGTTTTAAATACAATATTTCACAAGGTTTCCTGCACTGATTTCCCTGACCCTGAGCCCTCAGCCACCACAAACATGAAAATCCTCTCTGCAAATGAGATGGTAGAAACTCAATTAGATGCCACAGAAAAGAAAATAGGAAACATGTGGGGGAAGCGATGATAAGACAATTGGGGCAAGATTTTCTCTACATCAGAGTGACAACTATAGTTGGTACTTGGATGGAAAAGAGGCAGTTCCCTCCTATAGGTCATGTTAGGATACTTTACCCTTTTCCTTCCTGCCTTTCTCCCCAAAATAGTCTTCTGTGGTCTCTGGGTATGTGTAGCTAGGAGTAATGCAGATTAAGGTTAGGGGTACAAAGGTTAGAAGACCCTCTCTAGAGAGTCCAGTTGGTTCTACTGTTATCTGTTTCAATTAGCAACAAGAACATAGTCATAACCCATTGTATTAAAAGTTATTTTGAGAAAGGTACTTGTCTGTTCCTCTACTCTTCTTTTCTTCTCTCTGTCTATTCTGGTTCTTGTTCTAATTTTTTCTTCATCATTCCTGATCTTCCCTCACCTATGTGTATCTTCTCATTTCTTTCCTTATCTACTAGTCAGCTGGTAATTGAGAATTAGAAAAGATATTAACAAAAAAAATGCAGGAAAGGAGACAGTATGGGAAGAGAGATGGAGAGTGGGCAATGGATGATAGATATGGGGAAATACATAGTAGAACAGTATGTCATGTGAGCAAATGTGGGTTTCCATATTTGATTTTAGAGAATAATTCTATGTTCCCAATGATTAAAATTTACTTTTCATTCTCCTTATTTCATGTACTTTTAATTTTTATGAGATAATATACTTTCTACGCAATCATTCTCAATGATCTTACCATATATTGTGGCCAAATCAACCTCACTCCTACCACTAACCAGTTGTCTGATTACATGGGTTTCTTTTTTTTTTTTTTTTTTTTGCGTTTATGTGCTTTTATTTCTAAGTGCATTTTCTCAGTGCCTTTCACAGTGAAGAATGGCAGCTGCCACACAGAAAGGGGCCATGACATCCCAGGGCCCTGCAACACAGGGGTGGGCCCTGCTAAGCTCCGTGTATGAAGGGCAGGGCAGAGGGATACAGAGGGGAGGACAGCCCTGGCAGTGACTCAGTGAGGTAGGTGTCATTGGCCCTGTTTTACAAATGGGGAAACCAAGGCAGAGACATGACCTGGCTTAGGCAAGACTGGTCAGGGGTAAAGCTGGGGTCTGCCTCTGGGCCATGGGGTTCCCAGGTGATGGCTTTCCACAACATGCAGACCAGCTCCTGTGCTCCAGCCTTGTGAAGGGGTTGGGGGCCAGGGTCCGGTCACACACTTGCTGTTGACAGGGTCTATGGACCCCTCAGTCATTTCTCCCTGACAACGGAGACAGGAATTCCAAGTGTCCCTTGCCTCTGTGGCACCTGTGTCACACCCCACCCAGGGTGTCCACCAGCATTTCCTGCCAACAGGTGCTCCCAGCATGAACATGTGGGTATCCCCAGGGGCCCATGGGTGGCCATTCAGGAGCCAGAGCAGCTGACCACCTGCCCCAAGGCTCCCTGAAGAGCCCAGGCAGCACATGTGTGATTACATGGGTTTCTATCAGCATCCAGGTAGGACTCCCAAGGCAAGCACAAAATCCAGACACTTCCTGTGTGAGGGACATGGATACAACTTAGACTTTTCTGTATAAATGCAAGCAATGCAACCTAATTGTAGGTACCCTCATATTAATTAGAAATAAAAGAAAAAAGAACAAGTATTATATATATATAATATATATAACATGTATAGGTATTATATATAATATATATAACATGTATATATATATATATACATATATTATATATATATACACATGTGTATGCATGTATTGGAAAAATGGTTTAAGCGTCTTCCATTTCAAAGCCTCTGGCCTTATATGGACCTCAGTAGTTGGAGAACTTGATAGAAATACTTTCTACTGAATTATTCACCCTGTACCCAGAAATAACCAGATTCAGGTCATCCACTTACCTAGCTAAAGTTGGTCATGATCTTAGGAGCATGGTTCCAGGAGCCTTTCTGACCATGGACTGTTAACCCCAGGAAAAGTATGAATTAATGGGCTTATAGGCTAGAAAAAATAAACAAGAGCCAGGCAATCTTCTGGCTATAGCAGCCTACCAGACACTCAGCTCCTCACCTGTGTTTTACTATTTCTGAGCTTCATCTATGAGTTCATTATAGGCTCAATGGCTTGGTAAATGCATCAATATCTCTCTTCCTTCTCTTCTTTTTCCTTCAGTCCTGATTGTCCCATCTTGAAAAGTAACCACATTTGAGTCTTCCACTGAATCTGCCTGACCGCTTATTATTAACATTGCCTTTATATTGTCACATAGGCAGATGAATCAGGAGAAAATAATATCAGAAGATAGGCAACAGAAGGTTCACAGGCAGAGAGTGGAAAGCTGCAAGAGCCTCTAACCACATACCTTCACCATGGAGAGGGTTCTATAGCCATGCAACCTACCTCCAGCCCACAGCCATGGCATCACTGGATCCAGAGGGCAGTGGAAATGGCTTTTTTAAATCTTGGTGATGGTAACCCACCTCTTGCCTTGCATTATTCCCCAGTGCTCTACAATCTTCTCATCCTGGATGTTTTTCATGAAGTCTAACTCAAAATATTTCCTGATGCCATTCAGCCACAGAATAAGGATGAATCTCTGCTTCATTTCCTAGGACTGAGAGTAAGGTAGTGAGCCCATCTCTACTCATCCTGCCTTGGCTTGGCCATGAAATTCACAAACCACAGCCAACAGAACCCAACCTCCTTCCTGCTTATGGGGATTCCTGGCCTGGAGGCATCTCATTATTGGATAGCTTTTCCCTTATGCTCCATGTATGCCCTGGCGATGCTTGGCAACATGGCAGTACTGCTGGTGGTACATTCAGAGCCTTCCTTGCATCAGCCCATGTACATGTTCCTGTGCATGCTGTCCACCATTGACCTGGTGCTCTGCACCTCCACTGTGCCCAAGCTCCTTGCAGTCTTTTGGGCAAATGCTGCTGAGATTGCCTTTGGAGCCTGTGCTGCCCAGATGTTCTTTATCCATGGCTTCTCAGCTGTAGAATCTGGTGTTCTCCTAGCAATGGCCTTTGACCGCTACTCAGCCATTTGCCGGCCACTGCACTATGGGTCACTATTGTCCCCAGAGTCTGTAAGGAAACTTGGAGCTGCAGCTGTGCTTCGTGGCTTGGGACTCATGACCCCACTCACCTGTTTATTGGCAAGACTGAACTACTGCAGCCGAGTGGTGGCCCACTCCTACTGTGAGCACATGGCTGTGGTGAAGCTGGCTTGCGGGGGCACCCAGCCAAACAACATCTATGGAATCACTGCTGCCACACTGGTGGTGGGCACTGACTCCATCTGTATTGCTGTCTCATATGGACTCATCCTCCGGGCTGTGTTAGGCCTCTCCTCCAAAGAGGCAAGGGCTAAGACGTTTGGCACTTGTGGCTCCCACCTGGGCGTCATCCTTCTCTTCTATACACCAGGACTCTTCTCATTCTACACACAGCGCTTTGGCCAGCATGTGCCCCGCCATGTTCATATCCTCCTGGCTGACCTGTACCTGGTTGTCCCACCCATGCTCAACCCCATCATCTATGGTATGAAGACCAAGCAGATCCGCGATGGTGTCTTCAGACTCCTAAAGCAGAGCACTGGTCAGTCATAAAGTCTCCTCTTAGCCATTGATCAAGGCTTAAAAGACCAGTGGCTGCCAGCACTATGGGGAGACAGAAACCCATACTCTGGTATCCTGACTTTGAGAAGCAAGCATAGAATAAGTCAGATGACGGAAGAATAATAAGGTATTCCCCACATATGATATAGATATGGTTACAAAGCTCGGGGAACCACTGCCTAATGGGAAATACGGCTACCAAACTAATGATTCCTCCCAGGGAATCCAGTTCTGCTGACTGACTGACATTTCTAACTTCCAGAAGATCTTACTAAAATCAGAAGATAGGGCTACTGGTAGGATAGGGAGAAATAATCCTCATCCACAAGCAGATGTTCCTACTCTGATAGGGATACATAGACACCTCCATTAGTGAGCTCTAAGTCTGGAGAGAAACGTACACATGTACACACTCATACGAAAATCGGAAAGGCAGTCTGGGCGTGGTGACTTACACCTGTAATTCCAGCACCCTGGGAGGCCGAGACGGGTGGATTACTTGAGCTCATGAGTTTGAGACCAGCCTGAGCAAGAGCGAGACCACCATCTCTAAAAAACTATAGCCAGGCATTATGGTGGGAACCTATAGTCCCAGCTACTTGGGAGGCTGAGACTAGAGACTCGCTTGAGCCCAAGAGTTTGAAGTTGCTGTGAGCTGTGATGCCACAGCTCTCTACCATAGGCAAGAAAGTGAGACTCTGTCTCAAAAAAATCAGACACAACACACAACAATTGACCATAAAGACAACAGAGAAGAAAAAAAATCATAGGAAAAGGTCCAGATCAGGGGAAGAACCAGGGCCCTTCTTTGGAGAAAAAACAGGGAACTCCATCCAATTTGACTTCTTGAGCAGGTTTATAAAAGTGAAAGAGATGGCAGCCACTAGAAGGCACTGTACGTTCCAGATTTCTCATGGGGTCTGTTTCTGACATCCCTGCCTAGAACCTACAGGCAGAGATGTCTTGATTGGTATTTGGTTCTTGGGTAATTTTGGAAAGAGCTTAGACAGGAAAAGACCTCTAGCAGACTCAGGATGACCTAGGCCCAAAAATGTCACCTATTATCAGCAATGGATTAGTTTGACACCCCGCAGTGCACCGAGAGGATCTGAATTGTCTTATTATAGTCTCATAACCATCTGATAAGGAGCATATAATTATCCCCAATTTACAGTGCCACAAAAGGAAGATTAGACGATTAGGAAGGCAGTAAATTGTCCAAGAAAGCAAATAAATGCCCAGCCAGAATTCAAACTTCAATCTTTCTCATTTTAAATTCTGTGCTTTTTACTCTTCACCAAGTGAATTCCTAGAAATCTAGGCCCTAGGATCAAGAATCTCATAAAGTCTGATCCAGGGATGAGAGGAATTTTTTTCCTATCATCACGGACACTGCTGAGAAAATGCAATACACCAAACACGATTCTAGGTGTTGAGATGATAATGATGATTCAGAAAGATAAGTTCTTGGTGACAGCTCTAATATGGGACCTAAGCAAATTGCCCCATGTACTCTCAATGACTTCCATGTTTACTCAATCTGAGGCCATCTAAAAAATTCTTCCTTCACTTCAGGTCTTAGCACACATGAGATCAGTAATCTTAATTTGCCCACAGACAATCAGAAGCCACAGACTGGCCAATGAATTCTACTCTCCAGGATCTTTAACTCAAGCTGTTGAGGAAGTCAGAAAAACTGGCTACATTCTACTTGGGGCTATATTAGGTACAATTAAATTTATTTTTCCCTGTCCCCCCTATCCCTGAATGACATATAATTCACATAAAATAAAATGTACATATATTAAGTATGCAGTTTAATTTGACAAATATGTGTACAACAGTATTGCCACTGCCTCAATCATGATTACAAAGTATTTTCATAAAATAATCCCAGAAGGTTCCTTTATGCTACTTCCAGGTAATACCCTCACTCACTCCCCTATGTAGGCAACTACTGTTTGATTTCTGATCACCTTGAATTAAATTTACTGTTCTTGAAGTTCATCTAAATGAAATTGTACATTGCATATTCTTTATGTTCAATATCTTTGATTTAGCATGATGTTTTTGAGATTATTTCATGTTGTGCACTATTTCATTAATAAGAAAGCTTCCATATTTTGTATGAATTTGTGTATGGTATACTTTTATGAATGTACCAAAGTTTATCTACTTTTAGATGCTGGGTTGTTCCCTCTGTTTGCCTATTTTGAATAAAGCTGCTATGAATATTTTTTAACTTAAAAGTGGAATTGGTGGGTCAGATAATAAGTATTTGCTAAACTTTAATAAAAGCTGCTTTTCCAAAATAATTGTTGTACCATTTTATAATCTCGCCAATGATGTATAGTAGCTCCCAGCTCTTCCATATCCTAGCCAATCCTTAATTTTGTCATTCTTTTCATTCATTTTAGACATTCTAATGAGTACATACTAGTAACACATTGTGGTTTTAATTTGCATTTTTCTGATAACTAATGGCATTTATTATTCATGCATATACCTCCTATGAAATGTTAAACTCTTGACCATCTTTTTTCTTTTTTTGAGACAGAGCCTCAAGCTGTCATCCTGGATAGAGTGCTATGGCATCACAGCTCACAGCAACCTCCAATTCCTGGACTCAAGCGAATCTCCTGTCTCTGCCTCCCAAGTAGCTGGGACTACAGGCGCCCGCCACGATGCCTGGCCCATTTTTTGGTTTGCCGCCGTCATTGTTGTTTGGTGGGCCCAGGCTGGATTCGAACCCACCAGCTCAGGTGTACATGGCTGGTGCCTTAGTCCGTTGAGCCACAGGCGCTGAGCCTTTTTTTTTTCTTTTTTAGATAGAGTCTCACTATGCCACTCTCGGTAGAGTACTGTGGTGTCACAGCTCACAGCAAGCTCAAACTCTTGGGCTTAAGTGATTCTTTTGCCTTAGCCTCCCAAGTAGCTGGGACTATAGGTGCCTGCCACAATGCCCGGCTATTTTTTGGTTGTAGTTGTTG
>CAUYRH010073757.1:0-11253 GCA_963574655.1 Perodicticus potto
ACTAAAATGTTTATTGCAGCCCAATTCATAATTGCTAAGTCATGGAAGAAGCCCAAGTGCCCATCGACCCACGAATGGATTAATAAACTTTGGTATATGTACACCATGGAATATTATGCAGCCTTGAAGAAAGATGGAGACTTCACATCTTTCGTGCTTACATGGATGGAGCTGGAACACATTCTTCTTAGCAAAACATCTCAAGAATGGAAGAAAAAATATCCACATGGACTTCTTATGACAGTGCCTTTGTCCTCAGGGAAGCAGGGAGACAGACTGCTATTTCAGTTACAGGATTACTTTGCTACAAAAGGCTGCTCTTTTACATTCTTTGTTTGTCTATTGTGGAAGGTTACTGATATATCTTATCAAGTTGTTAGTAAGGCAGAAATACCTATTATCTGGAAGTGGGTTGGAAACACAATAGTGGTTATTTTTGCCTGAATTATTTTAGGTTCTCAGGTTTAAAACAAAAGCAAACAAACAGGATTGTTAGCTATGCAAAGTAAAAAGAAAAAGGCTAAAAATGGTTGAAAAGATACAATATTGCTAATAATCCTAATAATGAATGTATTTCATTTATTCTGTCTACTGTCATAGATAACGAAGACAATAGTGAAACTTGGTGAGGTGGGTTCCCATTTATTTATTCTGGAGGAAATAGCAACAGAACAGCATTAATGCCATTTTAAATATTCTAATTTTGTTTTGTTTTTAAAATGTTATTCTATCCAGTACAACACCAAAGAGGGTCACTTACATCCCAAGGTGCAGGAAGGGAAGGGAAGGGAGTGGAGTGGAATTGAGAGAATTATTGCCTGTGGGCAGGGTGTTAGCAAAGCACTCCCTGGCATTTACCACTTTGTATCTTTGTAAACATGAGGGGAAAATAAGTTGTACTCATTTACAAAGGAAGCTAAAATCATAAGGTGAAAAGAATCGATAGGTGCATTCAAATACGTGCATTACAGAAAGTGGTTGTGGGGACAGAAGTCTCCCTAGATTCTCTAGAGCTGAACTTTCTGCCAGGAAGATCTTAGATATGAGAACTTGAGTTAGGAACGGAGTTCTTCCGGTGGACATGCCCTGTTGTGGAAGTTTATAGGGCCCATGTGACTGAAAGCAGACCTAAGTGCTGCACGTCTCTGCGATCCTTGATCAGGATCCTCCTATTTTAGTCAAAAGATGACCTAGCTTATTTTTCTATGCATCCTGTTTTCTCCTCGTATCATCATTCCTACTGTAAGTTTTCCAAACATTTTACCAAATTGCCATGACTGGAAAAATAAATTGCAATGCATATTTTCTGTTAATAGGTCAGTAAAATGACGTGTCAAGTGTAGACTTGGAAAGCGGTCCTTAGCATATCCCACTGCTGTAATTTGCAAATCGAGGTGAAACTCTTCTTCATGAAGCCCACACTCATTTCTCCAACTCCCTTCTCACTTGAGAACAAAGGCCATTGAAGACAAAGATAACTACCTCGTATCTAACGGTTTTTTGGCTGGCAAAGTGCTTTCGATGTAAATAATATGCAATCGTAATTTTTAAACAAATAAGCTAAAATATCAGCGGTCAACTGGTATTCTCATCTCCTCACTTAAACAAATATCTTCTTTTTCTGGTAACTTCAAATCCTGAGAGGTACTCAGAAAACAAAAAGGATAATTAAAGTTCAGACACTATCATACCTTACATTACCACTTATCCCCACTGTAAACAAACAGTATAATAAAAATGATTTCCAGAGTTGACCACGGCCTTACATTGACCACCTCCTTATGTTGACCTCATTTTCATAGACCAGACATACATACACCACATGTACTAAGGCCTAGTTCCTTATATTGACCACCTTTGTATGTTGACCAGTTTGTTCCAGTACCTTGGTTGGTCAACTTACAGAGGATCTACTATCTATAATTGGCTTCCAGAATCAGAGATGCACACCAGTATCAATGACAACAAATAATAGAGGAAACAAAATTATAAAAATTGATCTGAAGAAAAGAGAAAAGCACTTTTGTATAGGTCCAATTATTTTTGTACAGCTGAAAAGTTAAACAAATTATCAGTGGCCCTTAATGATACTGCACATATTGTGTATTTGATGTTCCCGAAGATGATTTCAGTTTAGTAGTGATGTTATGATTATGGTTTGTAGAATGGAAATGAAGACAGATGTATTAAAAAATTCAAAATTCATTGTATTATATTTCTATTGCTATTTAACAGATTACCACTTAGCAACTTAAAACACAAATTTATTATTTAAACTGTAAGGTTTCCACCAAGCTGAAATCATCTCATATGATGCTCTTGCTTGACTTCCAAGACCACTGGTCCTGGGTGATGATGAAATTTAATTTTTTGAGGCTGTAGAACTAAATTTATACTATTATCTGCAGACTTGAAGCCACCCTGAGGCACTTGTCACATAACCTCTTCCACAGGTGGCTCACAACAAGGTTTTTTACTTCTTCTAGGAAAGCAGGAAATCTCTCTGACTTTAAATTACTTTTGTGATTTAAATTTTGCAATGTGAATTCCTTTTGTTGGGACTCACTTGATTAGGTCAGCTCTACCCAACACGATCTCTGTTTTGATCAACTCAAAGTTGACTGATTAGGAGTTTTAATTACCTCTGCAAAATTCCTCTGCCACACAAAAGGATACAATCACAAAATGATGTGTTATCACATTCACGTTTTGCTCATTCTGAAGCACAAGGGATCCATATAGGTTGTATACACAGAAGGAGGGACTCCTGGGGCCACTTTAGAATTTGTTCTATCATTCTAAAGAATAATCTTCACATAGTAGTATTTTTTACAACAGCCAGACTGTGGCTGCAACCTAAGTGTCCCTTGACGGATGAATGGATGAGAAAATGTGATAAACAATGGAATATTATTCAGCTTTGAAAAGGAAGGATGTGCAGACTTGTTAAGGAAATGCACATTACGATGAGTGAAATAAGCCAGTCACAAAAAGGCAACTACGTACCATCCCCTTACGCCAGCGGTTCTCAACCCCTGGGTCGCGATCCATAGGAACTGTATGAAAGGGCTGCGGCATTAGGGAGGTTGAGACCACTGCCTTATGTGACGTTGCTAGAGACTCAGACACCAGAAAGTCTATGGTAATTCCCAGGGTCTGGGGGAGGAGAGAAGAGGAGACGTCTGTCAGGTAGTGATTATAGAGTTTCAGTTTTATAAGATAAAAGAGATCTGGAGATTGGTTGTACAACATTTTAGATGTACTTAACAGGTAAGTTAAGTATAAAATCTATGCTTACAACAGGTAAGTTTTATGTGAAATGTGTTTTATTACAGTTGAAAATTCAAAGATGGGTAACAATTCCTTTCTTTTTGGCTCAGTGAAAACAATCTCTAAATAAATAAATAAGTAAATACGTAAACAAAAGGAGCCTATCGTGTGGCTGTAGTCATCAGGGGAGGCCTTATGGAAGCTGTAGTCTTTCACTTTATCCTTAAAATAAATATTGTTCAGGTACGTAAAGAACTGAAGGGGAAGAGTTGCCAAGAATTGGAGTTGTGAGGGAGAGTGAGTGACTAGCCGGAGGACTTAGGAAGAAAAGTGGATATTTTCAGAGAAAGTTAAGGTGAGCATGTAAAAAGTTTCTAAATGGTAAATTTTAAAATGTACGTCGATCTACAGTTCGTGAGGAAATATCAGAACTAGCATAATGTACCCTATGAAATTGTCATCCAGAGTCATTGCCACCTGCCTCAGGGTACACAGTCAGAAAGGAAATGAAATGTGACAGCGGGGCGTGTGACTGACGTAGTCACAATTCTCACTTGGTTTTGTAGCACGTACAGCATGCAAAGTAGTTACTATTTTCACGGAATCTGCTGCTCTGAAGAAACTTATTGATTCTTTACGGTTGGTTCTTTCTGATCTGTAAGGTAGAAACTGTGGCAAGGCAAATTAACTAGGTCTTCATTTGTCATTGTGTGTTTCTCTAGGTTTTACCCTGGTGCCTCAACACAGTGACTGCTCAACCAAAGTGTTATGCTCCAAGTGGGAATGCTCTCCCTTGCATTTGTAATCAAGGTAGACCACAAAAGATGGTGCTGAATTCTTGCTAGAGAGTGTAGTCTCAGAACCCTTTCCAAGTATTTCCTCCTGATACTGACTTTCACAATAAAATACATTTCATAAAATTGACACTTCAGTCTGTATTAGAAGTGCATGGGGTCAAGGGGAGCAAAACCCTGCAAGATTTGGGAGACACTCTTCCTGGGTATATAAAAATAACTCAACTTCTTTTATCCATCATTACTCATCCATCCAGAGTTAACACTGAGTTAATAGGAATTAATCATTCTCTCTCTCTTTTCACTAATCTGAATCTTTCTCTTTTAAGCTAAGTTCTCAGAGTTTTCCACTTATGTTACTGGCTGGCATGTGAGTTTATGCTGTATTGAAAATTCGTGGTATCTGGTTCTGTTCTCAATTACTCTTTTGGTATAAGTTGACGTGATGCTATGTTGTTTCTTTAAGAAATGGATATTCGTGCTTTGAAAAGGTGCAGGCCATTATGTGTCTGTATCGTTCTGAAACCCAAGGACAGCTGAACTCAAAGGAGGAGAAAATTCAGTTGTCTTTACCTCACTTGGTTCCAGAGAGAAATCCCAGAGTCTTCAGGCCTGTGTAACATGAGGGATGTGTGTGTGTGTGTTGGTGGGGGGAACTTCATTAATACAGTTATACAATTGTAACATAAAACTGGGTTTATGGCCATCTAAGAGGCCCATGCAGGTGAGGGCCCTAAAGCTTATGCTTTATTTAGCCTTATAAAGAGTCCACCTCTGCTGGTGTCTAGATGAATGGTGAATCTGGAAGTCTGATTTTGAGGGACAGGCAAGGCCCTGTCTTCTTAGGATTCACCCTATTCCCACCTTACTCCTCTTCTTGCCCCACCCCACTCCCCGGTAGTTATTTTCAGTTAACAAAATGAGATAATTTACTTTCCCCATTGTTCCTAATAACTTTCTGGCAAATGTGCTGTCAGCCAAGTTGATTCACACTCAGGTGTTTTTCTAAGTAGGGCATTTTCCAGAATATTATTTAAAATTCAACATGGTCCTTCCCTATTTTGGAATGCTATTTAGATAAATTCTATCAATACACATGCTCAAAATGGAGCAGGATCCCTTGTGTCTGACATCATCTTTAAAACCAAGGTACTCATAAATTCTATGATCGCCTTATTTTACAAATAAAATAGTCTAAATGCATTCAATATGAGACCTGAATTATGAGCATGGAAGGGAAGAACTAGTAAGCCGTATTTAACAAAATGAAATTTTCAATGAATTTATCAAAGGTTCGCAGACTGGCTGCTTGGTCGTATAGCAAGGAGGTCTTATTTTATCAGTAATTTTAGTTTATTTAATCTGTTCATGTATGAGGACTTCTTTTGCTTCTTCTGCCTCTTAACCTGAACCCACATTTTTCAAATAAGTGAGATAAATACTGTGTCTTGTATTACAAAGAAAAACCATGATTATTAAGTTTGGACTTTTTAGTTGACTTTGCTTCTAAATTAATAATAAAGGCCATATTTAGATCAGGGGAGGTTAGAATAGTGCAAAGTAATGAAATCTTTGAAATGTAGATTTCCTATAGATGGAAGATGTTTGTTTAGTAATTTCTGAGAGTGACCTACCCAAATAACGGTAGTCTTGTGTTTAATATGGAATCCAGTGCCATTTTCATATTTCTCAGGATTGCTCAGTTCTATGTAACCGCTTTCCTTTTTGGCATTTTTCTGCATTTAAAATTTTCATTTTTTTTTTTTTGGAATATAATTTTAGATAATACAACAAATTTGATAACCAGTTATTTTATAACATCCTTCTGATATGTTAAAATGATCAAAGATTTTATGTAGGAATGGAAGTTTTATGTAGGCTATTTTGAGTTTTCTTTTTAACTAAAGTGAGATGTTTTCTAAACTACATTTGTTTACTAAGTGTATAACCAATACCTCCTACTTCAATAGGAAAAAGGAGGCCGGGCGAGTGGCTCATTCTTATATTCCAAGCAATTTGGGAGGTCACAGCAAGAGTATCTCTTGAGACCAGGAATTTGAGACTATTCTGGACAAGGTAGTGAGAGCTGTATTTACTAAAACTTAAACAAACAAACAAAAAAATAGCCACGCATGATGACAGGCCGATAGTCTCAGTTACTTAGGAGCCTGAGGCAGGAGGATCATTTCAACTCAGGATTCCAAAGCTGCAGTGAGCTAGGATTGTGCCACAGCCCTTGAACCCAGGTGGCAAAGTACGACCCTGTCTCAGAAGGATAAAGGAACCCCCTAAAAATTTCATGAGTTGTATTTTTAATCATATACTCATAATTTGCAGCGAAAGACAGAACTTTGATGGTGGGAGGACCCTTAGAAGAGCTGTGGAAACAGGTTGTTTGTATGAAGACTCACAAAGTGGGCGGCAAGTGCTGCGCTCAGGATGACCTTTCTGGGCAATTCTCCCTGTGTCTCTTTAGTAGAAAATGTGCATGGAAGAGGAATAATGAGGAAGTAACCTAGAAAATGCTGTTTCTTGAGGACAGATCCCATACTTGACTGACTACTAGATTGATTCCCCTTTCCTATGGGCTCCGCGTCCATCCAAAGCACCAAACAAAATATTATCTATTCAGTGCACATTACCGTAAAGCCGTGTGATACGTAGACACTCACACACTCACACACACACACTCACACACACACACACACACACACACACACACACCAGTGCGTCAGAGATTTGTATTCACGCTTCTTTTGTCTGACTTGAGCATATGCAGGCCCATAGAGAGGCCTATATTCCTAGCCATTTATCTTTCATTCAGAGAATTAAGGAATTTAACAAGAAAGATGTGAAATATGTCTGCAACAGTGTTCTTTAAGCTATATCGCTATTAATATGTTTTCTAGAAATGATTTTTATTGTTCTCACACTGAAACTCTTTAAAAGTTCAAGAAGTAATAAAGATTTCATCATCAAAAATGTTAATTGTACAAAATAATAACTAAGATATTGTACATGTAATAAAGCACGATTGGCAAGGAGGAAGTTTGTTCTAAACTTTTCTAATTCTTTTCTTTTTTCTTTTGAGACAGAGTCTTACTATGTCACCCTCAATAGAGTGCTGTGGCGTCACAGCTCACAGCAACCTCAAACTCTTGGGCTTAAGAGTTCCCTCTGCCTCCCAAGTAGCTGGGACTATAGGCGCCCTCCACAACATCCAGCTACTTTTCTTTTGCAGTTGTCATTGTTGGTTAGCAGGCTTGGGCTGGGTTTGAACCCACAAGCCTCAATGCATGTGGCCGGCACCATAACCACTGGGCTATAAGCGCCAAGCCAGACTTTTCTAATTCTTAAATAATGAAGCAAAAACACTGATACAATTTATGTTCACATTTTCATAATTTGAATGGAGTCCCTGCATAGTTATCATATTAATAGTTTGGCAGAAGTTCTTGCCGACAGAAAGACATACTTGTGCAGGTAATTAGTCTTCTGTTAGATTTATTGAAAGCTCCCTCAATGTACAAGAAGAGTCTCTGACCAGCCTGTGCCAGCTGCTTACCTTCTAAAATGTCCTTGTGCACACTCATTGTTTAACACCTAGACCAGTCCCACTGAAAAATAAAGTGCCTTCAACTCTTAAGAACTCTGATGAATATGGGGACTGGTCTCAGTTAATTGAGAAGGGGATAATCGTCAAGAATGAAGGGGTGAGGGTTGCGTGGGGAGGACACACTGGAGAGGAGGGTAAGATTGTAGAGAGAGTGAGACAAGAAGCAGTGACGTAGCTGGAGACCGTTGAGCTACTTGGCATGAGGTGTCCAGGAAAACGTTTCTGGTGGGGAGGTGCGTAGACAGCCTCAAAGCCATGATCATCTCGCCATCAGTGTGAAATTGTTTGTCCTTAGTCTATGACTGTTTACACTCGAAGTTTATTGTTCAGATAGTTAATTAGGTATGTGCCTGCTTACGTGTCCAATTTATACGTAAACATCTTTACAGCTCCTCACTGACCCCGGTTGTGTACACACTGTATATGTGATGTCTTTACATGTGCAGATGCACTTTGCTTTCGTAACTTTCACCTGTATCATTTGAAATACATTTTTTTTCCAAATAGACATCAAGTAAAAATACTAATAAGCATTCTTACTTCCTTTATTGTACCTTTCTAACCTCCTTATTTTTTACATGTTGAAAAACTAAAGGGGATTTTTTTTCTATCCACGTACTTTCCTTAGGTGATCTCATCTACCCGTGGTTTTAAATACTATGCCTGGGCCCATGATTCCTAAATAGACGTCTCCAGCCCTGTCACCTCCCTGCAACTCCATATGTAAATGTGAAACCTCATGTGACATATTGACGTTAACGTAGAAGACAGACTTCAAAATTTATAATATGAACGCAGAACTTTTAACTCCCCTCTCCCCAGGACCGACTCACTTTTCTCTGGTCTCCATTTGAAATTATGAGACTTCTGCCCACTCAAGCAGTTGCCTGAGCCAAATCCTCACCCAGACAACCAACCGTCCATTTGCACTGGATTTTTCCTCCAAAGCACACCCTGATATATTTACCTGTCTCCATCTCTACTCCTTGCACCCAACTTCAACCCCCAGGAGCTGCTGTCATGTCTTCCTCACGGTTTCCGGCCGCACCCACTGTGCTTCTCACTTTACATGACTGCCAGTGTGATGAAAACTTAAATAAAACTGCAGGGTGTCCCCACTTCAGTGCTCAAATACTTCAGTCTTCCCACTGTACTGAGAGTGGGAGTCCAATTCAGACCCTCTTGTAATGTGACAAAGCCCTGCAGGGTTTAATTCTGCTCTTCTTCCTGGCTGCCTCGCCCTGCACAGCCACTCTGCTCCAGTTCTGAGGCTGTCTTTCTATTTTTGCCCAAAGGCCTTCATCATAAACAGTTTACCTTTCAGACATTTTCTTCCCTACTTTTATATTCATCGTTTTTCTTGTCACTTTAGGGATCTGCTTAAATATCATTTCTCAGAGAGGCCTCTCTTGGGCCCCCAATAAAACGTAACCCTCTCCACGTATCTGTCAATCTCATCAGACCACTTTGTTTTAATTCTCTGCAGAGAACCTGTCATCATGTGCTTTGTACCTATTTGTGATTATTTACTGTCTGATGACTATATTCTAAATTCCATGAAAACAGGGGCAGTGTCTGTCAGAATCGTCAAATATAGAGCTCTATATTTATTTAAAGAACGAATATGCCAAGTGTGAGGACTCATTTCCGCAATCCTAGCACTTTGGGAGGCTGAAATAGGAGCATAGCTTAAACCCAAGAGTTTGAAACCAACCATGGCAATAGTGAGATCTTGTTTGTACAAGAACGAAGGAAAGGAAGAAGGGAAGGAAGAAGGCAGGGAAGGAAGGAAAACTAACCAGGTGTGGTGGTCTGCACCTGTAGCTCCAGCTACTAGGGAACCTGAGGCAGGGGCATCTTGAACTTGGGAGTTTGAAGTTGCATTGATCTATGTTGCTGTTGCACTCTAACCTGGGTGACAGAGAGACCCTTTCTAACAAAATAAAAGAAAAAGTAGTAATATTCAGGAGACTCTTCAAGCATTCGCAAATGGCAGATTTGGAGGTTAGTGACGATTCTTTACATTCTTGAAAAATCATGTGATTTTTGTTTCTGCAAAACATATGCTTTTGTGATGTCCAAAAAAGATTTAGATAAGCCATTGAGACTAAAGAGAATAATTTTAAGTTTTGTTAATCAATTGATACATATCAATCAAAATATATCAATGTTTGGATTAATATTGCTAGATAATTTGGAAAATGGGGGCCAATTTTGGGTCCTATAGAGGGTGTTGGAGGCAGTCAATTAAAAAGTATTTCCTTTTTCTTCCATTCTTGAGATACTTTGCTAAGAAGAATATGTTCCAGCTCCATCCATGTAAACACAAAAGAGGTAAAGATTGACTTTTTGTATGAACCGTTATCCTCGTCATTGTTTATTGTTTACTTATGTTTTCTTTAGCACGCACAAAAGTACATTTTGAATGTGTAAAGATTCATGCAAATATGTGTACAATAATAACAAGCATCAGCAGAGTGGAAGTGTCAAGGTTAACAGAAGCTAAGACACATGAAAAAGTTAAAGGAATAATTTTGATATCATGACTCATTTTTTTTTATGTTCTAGAAGGAGAGATGGAGTACACACAGTACAAGTTGTGCTATCCTAACATTCTCTGACATGTCCACCCACACAATTTACACCTTTGAAAATACTCAAGATCATTCATTAGTAGTGTTTCTTTTGTAATAAATTATTTTCATGGAAAAAAGCTATGATATCTCAAAAAATAGGAATTTTGCTCTGATGGTGGTTCTGCAAGAAAAAAAATCCCTTTCATTTAAATACAAAATAAAGTAAAGAATATGTGCTACCATAATGTCATTGTAGTTATTGGGTAGAGGGAAAAGGAACATGGGTTTAATGAGTTCATAAACCTGTTTTTTTTGTTTGTTTTTACCTAATTGCATTACTCTATTTCACAAATATAGTTTCATCATCCTATTGTTCTTTTCCCTACCTTTCTACCTCAACTAAGTTGTTTATTAATACTCCAGTTTGTGTGAAGAAATTGGACGAATGTCACTGGAATAAACTCATTAACACTCCTGGAAATCAACTCAAAGTATCAGTGGATTTGTCATTGTATTTGTGCAAATTTTTACTATCTTAAGTCTATGAAATAAACCTTGAACTGTAAGATTACGTTTAAAGAAAATATTGGAAAATACTATATCATACTTACTTTTCTTCTAAGAAATAGCTTAATCGTATTTTGTCTGTTGTAAATTAATCTAACATTGACTTGAGGTTCATATTTCAGAACCCTATTAAAAACAACACTGTGGGTAGTGCCAGTGGCTCAAAGGAGTGGGGTGCTGGCCCCATATGCCAGAGGTGGTGGGTTCAAACCCAGCCGTGGCCAAAACTGCAAAAAGAAAGAAAGAAAGAAAAATATTAATTAAAAAAAAAAAAGCAAAGAGAAAATATAGAAGGGGGAATGAAAGAAGAGAAAAAATGAAATAATTTAATTAATGTTTGAAAGTAAAGAAAAATACAAATTAGCATGGAGGATGAATTTATCAATCATCAGAGAGACAAGAAATCACACTCGAAAAACACTTTAGTCAA
>CAUYRH010073760.1:0-16363 GCA_963574655.1 Perodicticus potto
GCCTTGGCATCACAGCTCACAGCAACCTCCAATTCCTGGCCTCAAGCGAGTCTCTTGCCTCCGCCTCCCAAGTAGCTGGGACTACAGGTGCCCGCCACAACACCCGGCCATTTTTTGGTTGCAGCCGTCATTGTTGTTTGGTGGGTCCAGGCTGGATTCGAACTCGCCAGCTCAGGTGTACATGGCTGGTGCCTTAGCCCGTTGAGCCACAGGCGCCAAGCCTCCTTAAGCACTTTAAAAGATGCATTTCCATTTTATTTTGGCCTTTATTGTTATTTTTTCTTCTTTCCTTTTGTTTGAGTTGGGGTCTTGCTCTGTCACTCAGGCTGGAGTGCAGTGGTATGAGTGCAGTCATGGCTCACGTTAGCCTTGAACTCCTGAGCTCAAGTGATCCTCCTGCCCTTAGCCTCCCAAGGCAGTCATATGCCACTATATCCAGTTAGTTTTCTTCATTTTTATAGAGACTGGATCTTGTTAACGTTGCCCAGGCTAGCCTCCGCTGTCTCTGATGGGAAGTCAGCTTCAATTTATACCGCCGTTCCATGTATATAACTCTTCTTTGTCCTTGGGGTTTTGCTTTGTTTTTGGTTTTCAGCAGCTTGACATTGATGTGTCTAAATGGTTTGTCGTTTAGTATTTATCCAACTTGATGTTTGTTGAAATTCTATCATCTGTTTTTCATTACATTTGGGAACTATGGCCATCATATCTTTAAATAATTTTTTAGCCCTTTTCTCAATTTATTCTTTTTTGGAGGGGTCTCTAGTTACACTTGTGTTAGATCACTTGATTTTGTCTCATTGTTTACTGAGGCTCTGTGCAGTTTTCTTCAGCATGTTTTCCATTTGCCAGATTGGTTAATTTTTATTGACCTGTGTTCAAGTTCACTAAACCTTCCATTTGCCATATTCAATCTTTTAAGCCTATAGTGAATTTTTAAATTTTATTTATTACTTTTTTTAGTTCTAGTATTTTCCCTTGGTATTTATTTAAAATAACAACAATTATTAAAAAATAATTTCCAGGCCTGCGCCTGTGGCTCAGTCAGTAAGGTGCTGGCCCCATATACCGAGGGTGGCGGGTTCAAACCCAGCCCCGGCCGAACTGCAACAAAAAAAATAGCCAGGCGTTGTGGCGGGCGCCTGTAGTCCCAGCTACTTGGGAGGCTGAGGCCAGAGAATCGCCTAAGCCCAGGAGCTGGAGGTTGCTGTTAGCTGTATGACGCCACGGCACTCTACCGAGGTTGATAAAGTGAGACTGTCTCTAAAAAAAAAAATTTCTACTTTTTAGCTGAGATTTCCACCTCTATCTATTCTTACATTTTGCATTTATTTTCCTTTAATTGATTTATGATAGCTTCAGAATTGATTGTTGTGTCTGCCTTTTTTCCTGACAATGGGTCACACATCCTATTTCTCTGCATGCCTAGTAAATTTATTTAATGCTGGACGTCATTGTGACATAAGACTCTAAATTCTCTTATGTTCCTCTGAAAAATGTTTTTTGTACCTGTAGGCAGTTTAATTATTGGATTATTATTTAATTATTTTGAACTTGTTTAGGCTTCATTTTATGTTTTGTTAGGTAGGTCTTTGATAGTTGAAGGTATTTACCAAGCTCCTGTAACTTGGCAAGATTCAAACTCCAAGTTCTTTGACCAGTGCAGAAATTATTAGGTCGTTATTGTGATTTCTATTAGAGTGTTTCTTAGAAGAGCTTTCTATAAGATGTGGTTCTTATTCCTATAGCATAGCTTCTCTGGCTTCTCAGCCAAATAGTTGAGATGTTAATGAGGTCTGTTTACCCTGGTTGGGCCAGACTTTTTATACCTGCTATCCCTGCCCAACTTCAACCCATGGGCTAATCTCTAAAAATAGTTGCTTCATACTTCCTCCAGTGTTGTGGTTATTTATGATGAAAACAATAGTCTGTGACCAGTTACTCCACCAAGACAAGGAAGGCAAGTTCATGTGGTAATTACTTTAAATCACAAAGTTCATTTTTCTGACCACTGTAGTTCTTGGAATCATCTTTATATAGACAACTAACTCATTAGAAGCAATTAGCCCCTACGTGCATATGGAACTTTAGTTGAGTATTGGGATTGTAACCCTTTCTCTGAAATGTCAGTCTAATTAGGGTATCCAAAATATTAGCTGCAATTGCGATAAGGTTCATCTATTAAAAAAAGTTAATTTATGTTTCTGTTTGACTCACAAAAATGTACCTCACTGGTTATTGATGTTCAGTAATAACTGAGGAAAAATAATATTGGCTCGAGTTAAAATTTTAAAAGGTATGTTTTTTTTTTTTTGAGACAGAGCCCCAAGCTGTCACCCTGGGTAGAGTGCTGTGGCATCACAGCTCACAGCAATCTCCAATTCCTGGGCTCAAGCGAGTCTCCTGCCTCTGCCTCCCAAGTAACTGGGACTACAGGTGCCCGCTACAATGCCTGGCCATTTTTTTTGGTTGCAGCCATCATTGTTGTTTGGCGACCTGGGCTGGATTTGAACCCACCAGCTCAGGTGTACATGGCTGGCACCTTAGCCTGTTGAGCCACAGGAGACGAGCCAAAAGATATGTTATTGACATTACTATTCTTGGAAATACAATCTGAAATTTCAACTACAAGGTATTTCAGCTTTTCTGTAGATTCTTGTGCTGATAATATAGGACGTAATTAATTATATTTTCTACATTTAACTAGTTAATCAGCATCCTTGAGCTGGTTGAATTAAGTATACTTTTAAATTGTGACTGCAGGAATATTTTGTTAACATCTGCTCCTTGACATTTGAGAAATACACTTATAGAAGGTACCAAATTTACTCTGGTTGTACCCCTCCTGGCTTGATGTATTCATGCAGAAGTATGGTTGCCATACAATGTCAGTCTTGGAGAGAAGGACTCTTCCCTTGGGAACAGCTTCATGTGGTTGTTTGGTTTAATATACATAAATTCCTTGGCAAGACCTCAAATGACTTAATCCTCTCTCATCAATGTGCCTGAAGTACAGATTCTCTTTTGCACCCCTCCCTCCTTCTCTCTCTCCCTTTCCTTCTCCCCATCTCTCACCCCCTTTCTCTCTGCATACATACAAACGTATTATGGACTTTTTCCTGAACTGTTTGAGAGCAGGTTGCATTCATCATAGACATTCATATATGGGTGTTTCCTGAGAATAGGACATTTTCTTACATAACCATAATACACTTACCAGGTTCAGTAAATTTAACATTGATGTAATACTTTTACATATCCTACCATTCATATTCCAGTTTGACAGTTGACCTGATAATGTGTTTTATAACCGTTTTTCCCTTTTAGCTCAGTATCCAGCCTAGATTAAGGTTTCGTTGTCATGACTCTAGTCTCATTTAACCTGGAATATTTTTGTCATATTTTTTTTATTTTGAGATCAGAGTACTTTTTAGTGGCTGAACATGTCTTGTTTAGGGTTTTTTGTAAGCTTTCCATATGGTTGGATTCAAGGTTATGCAATCCTAATTCTACTTACATAAATGGAGTGGTCCCCTTCTCTGGGTAATACGTTTTGGTAGTGCCTCATTTCTGCATTGTACAGTTTTTTTCCTTGTATCTAAGACTGCACATTCATAAATGACTTTTGCCTAAATGGGTTTTTACCCTGACGGTTACAAAGCTATGTTTTCCAACTCTAGCACTCCCTCCATATTTTCCAGTCAGTACTAGGCATTCAGGTAGGATGCTATTTTCAAAGAGATAGTATAGTGTTCAGGTAGTAGTGAGGGAGGATGTGCAAATCACAGCTGCCAGTGTCACCAGGGCTAATTGCAGGTGCAGATAGCTGTGAGAGCTTGATGGATGGAGCATGGGGCACCGAATAGCAGAGGCCAGGCTTGGAAGGTAGCTTGGGGCTACATGAGCTTCCTCACTTTCTGGCCGAGGTGTCTTGACTTCATCCTGCATATGCTGAGCTTATTAAATCATAACAACATAAGAATTGCCAGCTGAGAAGAGGAATCTTATTTATGTATTAATTTTTAAAAATTTAAATACAGTCCTTCCTTACCTGTGGAGGATACATTCCAAGACTCCGTGGATGCCAGAAACCTTTCATAGTACCAAACTCTATATATTGTATGCTGTGTTTTTTGCTGTACCTTTAAACTTATGATAAAGCTTAATTTATATATTAGGCCCAGTAAGAGATTACCCAAAATGACTAAAAATAAAATAGAACAATGATTAATGCACCGTAAAAAAAAGTTATGTGAATGTTGTTTCTTTCAAAATGTCTTACTGGGGTGGTGCTGAAGATGGCGGCGGAGACGGTCCCGTAACCCATCTCTCCCCGGTCAGCAGGTGAGAGGGAGGGAGCACTGGATCTTTCCCCGTGTGAATTGTTGGAGTGGATGGGCAGCTGGAGATACACAGCGACTTGGTGGTTTGTTGTGTTTGAAATATAGCTCATAACCGCGGAAACTGCTGTAAACTGTTTCCCCCCGGAATGACCAGACTCTTGGGTGATGTTCTTCTTGAACTAAAACGATCATCTTAGAATAGGAAAAGAACCCAAGGCATTCCACAGTCGCTGGTGTCTTGAGGCTTTATATGAGGACAAGTGCAAATTCAAGTTGTGGCTTGAATTTGCTAAAATCACCTTGGGCACAAGCTCCAAGCCTATATTGTGACCTCTTAGTGTGGGCCTGACTCCCGGGATGGACCAGAGCAGGTGCTGCCTTCACTCCAGGACTTTTTCCATCCTGGGTTGTGACTGGTGTTTCCTCAGTCAGTTACACTTAACACGGGCACTTCTAGGCTTTCTTTATATGTAGGTGCCTAAAGACTTTTAGGAAAAGAAGTGGACACAAGTCATATTTATTGAGTCTCGAGGGAACTCAATGTGAGGTCAGTCCCTGGAGTCTGAGCAGCTCTTCCAGTGTGGACAGGATCTACTGTGTGGTGGGCGCTGCTGGGGCCCCTCCTCCCTAACTGGTGTCATTTGGAGGCAGCAGTCCCCCTTCCAGGGCCAGCAGTTTGGGCACCCTGCTCCATGGAGCCCTGACCAGGAGCTGCCACAGCTGATGCCTGGGACTCAGCCCCTCGCTGCTCCTGTACCTGATCTGATATCCCAAAGTGGCTGTTCGGTCCCCTGATGGTCGTGCTGTGGCCAGGTCTGCTCTCAGGTGCTGGTCTGCTGTCTAGAGCCAGCGGGACTTGAAACTCTCCACAAAGGGACAGCTGAAACCTTTCTTTCTTAAGAAGAGGATCTTGCTTTGTCACCCAGGCTGGGTAGAGAGCAGTGGCAGGATCGCAGCTCATGGTAACCTCTCAGCTCAACTGTAATCCCTTGGACTCAGCTGACCCTACCATCTCAGCCTCCCAGAACCCTGAGATCACAGGGTGAGCCCATGGCAGGCCCAGATCCCTCGTCACCTGCACATCCCAAGACAGCAAAAAACTCAAGATGGGCCGATGCTACTCTTTTATTGAAGCAGGTGGGAGCAGGGCATGGGCACCACGTTCCAGGGATTATGAGCAGCAAGGGGGAGAAAGGAAGGGGCAGAGGCACTTGGCTGTGGACACAAGCCTCCGGGAGCCTGTTCCCCCTGGGTCGCCCTGCCTCCTGGAGCCGGTGCACAGAGGCCTCTCCCAGGGTGGGCCTCCCTCCCAGGGCAGGGAGCACCACAAGGTCATGTGGGGAAGAGGTGGTGAGCACAGCACAGCCTAGGACACACCCCTAGGCCTTTTGACATAGGGAGTGCAGCCAGGTCATTGACTCCTCCTTCCAGGGAGCACTGTTGATCTTAAAGGAACAACGCATCACCTGTCAAAGGACAGACCCAGGGATAATCAGCGCTGGTTTCATTTGGAAAAGGCCCAGCCACAGGGTGTCTGAATGGGGTGAGGAAGCACGGGGACACGACACCCAGCCCTCCTGTGCACTGACTGCCTCCCGGGGCTGCCTCCCAGAGTGCCCGCTGGCACTGGGTCCCCCACTTGGTCCCAAGGTCCCACCATCCTGCCGCTATAAGGAGCAGCCTTTGCAGGGCCGGAGGACCCAGAGGATGTAGTCCAGGGAGCTGGTGCCTGTCCCCAGCACTGTGAGATCCCAGAGAGAGGACCCCAAGGGAGGGGAGGATCCCTGAAGATTCTCAGGCCTTAGGAAGGGGTGACACGAGGAACGTGGCTCTCCCCAGTGCAGAGGCCTCTCAAAAACTGGCCAGGTCCTTGGAGCAGCTGGTGTTGGGTGAGTAGGGCAGTTTGGAGGGTTTGGGCCACTTACAGGCCTCTCATTCCTTCTAACCTGCTCAGCGTGGCTGTGGCCATGGGCAGGTAGCCAAGGCTGACACTGGACAGAGCCCTTCCCTCTCCCCAGCACAGCAGGCAACTCCCCGGAACAGGCAGGGTTGTGCTCTCAGCACTCTACGTCCCCAGCTGCAGCCTGTTAGCCATTCATATTAGGGGGTGCTGACACCCACCCCACACTCCTGTGCACACGGGTGTGCATCTGTGTAAACTCACCTGCACCCCCACTCACAGGTAACTGTGCATGTCCCCACCCATGGCCACAACTTCAACACGTGCACACAGACATGCACGCACTTCCCACACTGCCTGTGCGCACAAACACTCACACACACAAACACTCTCACACACACATCCCTGAACTCAGTTTAGCTGGGTACAGGATCCTGGGTTGAAAATTCTTTTGTTTTAGGAGATTAAAAGTCGATGACCATTCTCTTCTAGCTTGAACGGTTTGATCAGAAAGATCTGCAGTTATTCTAATATTCTTCCCTTGTAGGTTATCGATTTCTTGCGTCTGGTTGCTTTCAAAATTTTCTCCTTCATATTTACTTTAGTGAACTTAATTATGACATGCCTGGGGGATGTCTTATTCAGGCTGAGTCATGCTGGGGTTCTGAAACTGTCTGCTATCTGAATTTCTGAATCTCTTGGCATGTCCAGAAAATTTTCTTTCATAATCTCATAAAGAAGAGACTCTGTGCCTTGTCACTCTCTTCATTGTTTTCAGGTATCTCTATAAGGTGAATATTGGTTTTCTTCGAGTTATCCCAGAGCTGTCTTTGAGAATGATCCATTTTTGCCTTCCATTTCTCTTCCTCTTTGTAGATTTGGGAGCGTTCAAAAGCTTTGTCTTCCATGTCAGAATTCCTTTCTTCTGCTTGCTCCATTCTGTTGCTGAGGGATTCTGCTGTATTTCTCAGATATTTGAGGGCTGCAACTTCTTGTCTCAATGTGTCAAAATTTTTGGTCATTTGGTCTTTGAATTCCTTGACTTCTTGAGACAATTTTTGAAATGCACCCTGAATTTCTAAATCCAACTTTTCCTCTATTTTATTAATCTTGTTTTCAATCCAAATTCTGAATTTTATTTCTGACGTCTCAGCCATCTGTTTATGCATAGGATCATCATTTGTGTCCTCCAAATTGTTCCTTGGGGGGGTTGATCTATTCTGGTTGTTCATGTTTCCAGAGCTTTCCCACTGATTCTTCCCCATGATTATTTTACACCGTTTGACTGGATGAGTAGATAAGGATAAGTTGGGTTGGGAGTTCTAGGAGTAGTGATTGACCAGTCCTTTGCCTGAAAGCTGGGACTGGTGTTTGTATCTTTTCCCCTAGAGTTTTGCCAAGGACCCATATAATACTAGTACTTGTGATACTGGGGACCTTCTTGGTGTGGTAGGGTTAGGTGGCTCTGTCTTATTTTCATCTGGTCTCTGTCTTACCCTAGAGAATCAGTTACTCTGGATTGAAGTCTGAGCTGTGGAAAAATACCAGCAGTTAATTTCCCATGCCTTGCACAGGGAACAATTGGAAAAGGAAAATCAAACTTTCCCACTATCACACACCCAGGGTACCACTTTGGAAAATCCTTGGGTGATTGGCCTAGTTGAAGAGGTCCCAATCAATTATCCCAGCCAACACCAGGCTCAAATGGAAGAGTTAAAAAGTCTCTGGCAACTAGATAGCAAAGGTCTGCTGGAAGCTCTAGTATAATTTGTTCTGGTGTTCTGTGAGCTCAGGAGGGCCCCCCCAGCAAGTAGATTAGTCTGGGAAGGTTGATGCCTCCTTCCCCCCCTTGATCACCTCCAATGAGCAGATGCTTCAGACGTTTGCACCTGCCTGTGGCTCCTCTGCCCATCTGCCACTCTCCATCACTGGCAGGGGGAGGTGAGGCCTGACAACCTGGGTACTTGATGGGGCTGGGGTGATTCACTCAGTTCCAGCCCTGTCCCTGATTGATGTTGCTGATAGAACAGAACAAGTTCATAGAATTTGTTTGTTTCATGGCTATTGGGCTGCAAATGGGTCTTACTAAGTCTGTGAGTTCCAGCCCTTTGTCTCAGCTTTCATCCCCTGAGGGCCAGGTGTGTCTGATGCTGAGTAAAGCAGCTTCCACCAGGTCCACTCTACCAGTGGCTTTCACTAGAGAAGCCACCCAGCTTCCCCTGGTTCTCCAGAGAGACTGGGAGTGTCTCCTCAAAACATCCCGAGGGGTGCGAGCCCCATTGCCATTGTTCCTACAGCTGCGGCTGCTGCTCTGTGCCTCAGAGGAAAGCCTCTCCAGCTCACCCTCCTTTTGGCTCACTTTCCTTTCACCACTCCTAAGTTGGAAAATCAGCACAGATCAGCCCCTGTCTGCGCCCTGTCCACACCCCTTGAGAAAATGTCCAAGAATCTGGACTCTGTGGGGGACAGGCCTCCAGACCTCGGGGTGAGAGTGGAGGTGAGTACCAGGAGTTCCAACTTGCAGGTATAGAATATACAGTTTTATACAGTTTTATGCCTGGCAGGAGAGTGCCATGGTACCCTAGTAGGGGAAGGAGGTCCAGTTTTTAGAGGGTCCCTCCCATGGGGTAGAGTGGCAGGACATCTGAACTCTGCTCGCTTGTTTGTATGGAGGTATGGAGTATACTGCGAGCTGTTCTCATGGGGGAGGGGACTCCCATCCGCTTGGCGATGTGCTCTGTACCTTTTGTTTGTGTTCTTGGGGTTGCAGCTGGGTTGATGTGCATTCTTCGACCTTCTCTTTTGGCTCAGATCCAAACCATTGACTTTCTTGCTAAATTTCGGTCCTTTAATTCTCCTTCTGGACGGGAGCCTCTGCGGAAACCCGGCTACAGACCACTATCTTGGCTCCTCATAATTTTGTATTTCTCTAGCAACATGGATAATATGCTTTATACGGTTGGCATTCATTACAGGTTTGTTGAATTTTAACATTAAAATTTTAGAGAAGCTTTTACTGTGTGTCTATGCATTCTAATATTTGATGATGTCAAAGAAACAATCATTTTAAATAAACATCTTAATAAAGGAAATTTATTATAAATACTGGTTTATTGCATATATTTTGAAATTTTAGTTTACTATTTTAGTAAATTAAATATTAGTTTACTATTAAATATCCTTCTATTTTTAAAACGTAAATTACCTTTACCTGCATTTAAAATTTATATGTCTTTTACTCTTTCTCCGGTGTTGCAATTCAATCCTGCAAATTATTAAATTACCCTTAGCACTTCATTTTCAAAATACCCTATATGCCCTATGTGATGTTTTGTTTGTTCTGCAGTTCTGCAAATAAATAACTGGGCAAAGATTCATATAAATGGAAACATTTTTCCCCCAAGGAAGGCTGAATTTACAAATTGAATCCTTAAGGCAAAGCAGACCTGCTGGAGCCCTTGCAGGGCCTGCAAACTTGGGGTCTGCAAACTCCACCTGAGAAGCATGTTGGGGCCTGAGAGTTGGATGCCTATAGAATTTATCTTCTTATCTCTGATAAAACAGAAATAATCTAGGTAAGTATTCCACTGAAGTTATGTAACCTGGGTATAGCCTGTCTCCTCTGAGAGTTTGTTCTAAGGATGTGAGACTCAGGGCCAAGCTTGGGGCAAAAGGCCAGAAAGGAGATTGGAAGCTGGTGGACTAGAGGCAGGTCCTTAGCAGGTGCTCCTGGGAAAAGTGGGAAGAGGCGTGAGTGGTTAACTGCCATCTGGATCACTCAATTCAACAACAGTGCTATAAAGGCACACCATGACAGGAGTGGAAAAGTGAAGGAAGTGAAGTCAACAAAGGAAACCAGTAAAGGGGAGATCAGCAGCCCAGAGGTAAAGCCTGTAGGTGGAGGTGGCTGTGTGACCTGAGCCCCTGGGAGGCCGTCACCATCCCCACAGCACCATCCTGGATTCTACACAAATCTACCCCACCAGACAGACTGAGAGCATGGAGGGGAATGATCAGCTTCCCCTCTCCATTCACGCTATGCATGTACCGTGCAGATCCTGTTCAGGCAAGCTGCAGAGAGAGCAGATTTATTCACAGCTACTTTCAGCCAGAGCTGGTGACCCAGAGCCAAGCTCTTCTTTCATGGAGCACAGGCAGATCTGGGCGTGGGCATAGGTGAGGGAGGCCTAGTGGGTGACCTGGAGTTAGGGAAATGGCAGCCCACTGCCCCACATAGGGAAGGCACAGGAGACCAACGGAGATCACTGTAACTCCAAGACGGCTGATAGATGTGCCTGCCTGGCTTAGTGAAACTTCCCAGAGGCCCAGAAGTCCTGTGGTTCGGCTTGGGCAGCTGCCCCCAAGCTGTTTCTGTGGCTTCACAAAACAGATCAGAGTATTCCCCCACCCCAAAGACCTCCTTTTAGAATCCAGGTCCCATTTGGATCACTGAGTTTCACTCCCCACCCCAGCTCAGATTCTGAGGCTCCCTATCTGGATCTGGAGCTCTGTGTTCTGGCCCTGAACATCCAGTTTCTCCCCTAGCCTCTCACCATCCCATGGTACCAACCCTGGGTCTCCAGAGCTGCGCCTGGCCCATAGAAGCTGCCTCAGAACGTCTGCTATCAAAGCAGAACTGGAAATTTCACTCTTAACTTCATGCTGACAGGTTCCTGAGTGCTGGACAGACTAAAGCTCAGCAGAACTTCAGGTCCAACAGCTGCGGCTACTGCTGGTACTAGAGCACCGTCTATGGGTCTCTCTCTGTTGAAAACTAATAAGAACTTCTCTAATGATTTTTTACTTTTTTATTTTCCAGAACACCTAAGAAGACTATATTAATTACAAATAAATATTTTCTTTCCTTTCTTTTTCAGGGCACATGAAAATATTTTATTAATTACAGTGAAATTTTTTAAATTTTTTTCTCTCTTTTTTTTTTTCCTTATTTTCTTTTTCTTTACTTTACTTTAGGGTCAATGCAACCCTATAGCCTAGAATTAAAATAAATAAATAAACAAACAAAAAAGCAGAAAAGAAACCACATATGATGAGAAACCATTAAAAGAATCTTGGCAATGTGAGAAATCAGAACAGGCCAACTCCTCCGGGGGATCACTGTGGAGCTACTGCAAAAGTCCAGCTATGAAGAAATTGTTGAAATGACAGAAATGTAATTCAGAATGTGGATGGCAAATAAGGAAAAGTTAAAAACCAGTCAAAAGTTCAAAATATCTTGAGAAATTAATAAAATTAGAGACCAAATCATCAAGGATCTGGACAAAATTAGGACAGATATAACAGAACTTGAATGGACTTGAAAAGGGGATTAAGGGAGTTTTAAATCACAGCAGAGAGTTTCAGCAACAGATTAAACTATGTCGAAGAAAGAATGTAAGAGCTTGAAGACAAAGTTCTTGAGCTAGCCCAGTCATTTAAAGAAGTAGACAAGAAGACATCAAAAGCAGAGCAATCTCTTAAGAGAGATATGGACTATTCAAAGCAAACAAACATATGAATTATGAATTATAGATATTCTTGAAGGGGAAGAAGAGACTCCCAAAAGCAAAGAAGCTCTGGCTGAAGATATTATAATTGAAAATTTCCCATGTATTGCTAGAGAGTTAGACGAGTTGCTAGATGGATATCAAACTCACGGATGACTCAATTCAAGTAGAGCATTTCCAAGACACATTGTTAATTAATCTGGTCAAAGTCAAAATGGAAGAGAAAATTCCACAAGCAGCCAGGTAGAAGCAGCCTCTGACTTATCAGGGTAAATTCAACAGATTAACAGTTGATTTCTCAGCAGAAACTTTACAAGCCAGGAGGGAGTCATCTCCTATTTCAATCTTACAAACAGAATAATTGCCAGTCCAGGATTCTATATTCTATAAAACTAAATTCCATCATTTATGGAAAAAGCAATTCTTTTCCTGAGAAGCCAACTTTGAGGAAATTTTTCACTACCAGACCTGCCCTGCAGGAAGTCCTCATATTTGTATATTCACACACCAACAAAATAGACTCTCTGCAAAGATCAAACATCTGGGAACTAAAGGACAAAGCCTAAGTACCGCAATGGCCCAAGTGATAAAAAAAAGAACACAAGAGCCCCACACAACAGGACAATCAGAAATCCAATCAGCTTATCAATTCTCTCAGTAAATGTGGCTGGCTTGAATGCTCCACTGAAGAGACGTAGGCTGGTTAATAGGATAAAAAAATATGAGGCAAATATCTGTTTTGTTCTGGAAATGCGTATAATCCTCAAGGACACATCATGACTAAGGGTGAAGGGTTGGAAAACAATATTTCATGCAAACAGAAACCAAAAGAAAATTGGATTTGGAATTCTCATAACAGATAACATTGACTTTAAAGCAAGAAAAGTAAGGAAAAAGATACATTTTATATACTGCTCAAGAGAATGATTCAACAAGAAGACATATCAATCCTAAATATTTACGTACTCAACTTAGGCTCTCCAACATTTTTAAAGCAAATTCTACTTTTAACACCCACTGACAAAAAGGGAGAGAGAGAGATCCTCCAAGCAGAAATTTAACAAAGAAACATTGAACTTAAACAAGACTCTAGAACAAATGGCCTTAACTTTTTCATTAACTCTGTTATTGAGCAGTTCACTGCTTCTGGCTTCTTTGTAGGTCTCTCCCATTTCAATTAGTCAGAAACGATGAAGATTTATAAAATCTCTCGCAGCCTAAAGTTCTGCAGAAGTTGGCTGAATCATCAAGGAGTTAGGATAGATTTTTAACTTTGTTCTGATCAATTTAAAATGTCTTTCACTATTTTTCTGCAAATGGGATAACATATGTTCATAGAAGAGTAGTAAGAGGATTAAGACAGAAAATACAGGGGTAATAATGGCTAACTATTTTTCCAAGGTAGCTTCAATTAATATTAGGCATTGTTTCCCCAATATTTTCCTACATATGCCCACATGTACATTTTAAATATGTTGTTCCTGTATTTTCTAAGCAGCTAATATTTAATTGACTTATAATATAATTTTTATATTAATAAAACCTTATTATAATAATTGAGCATTTATTATTCAATAATCACTTCTATGGATGCATAACATCCCATCATTTAAAAATATTTTTACGTATTATTAGCAAGAAGTGGCATTAAGATTTGCCACTATATTTTAATTACTAGTACCATTCAACATTTTGCTGCCTTCCATGTCACAATTTCTTATTTTTCACTAATAAGTTTTATTTTCATATTTAGGATGTTAAAATTGTGTTACTTGATTTTTTTGTAATTTATTTTTGAATTTTCATTTTGCTTAAACATTTTGGCATAATTTTTATGTGGTCAAATCTTCCTTTTATTCCATGAACTTCTTTTTTTTTTTTTTTTTTCAAATTATATATTTTATTTTTCTTTATTTTTTTTATTTTTTTTAAATACATGTATTTTTTTATTCTTCATTACATTATTTCCCCCCCCCCACCCGTCCATGATAAGACAGAATTGATTTACAGAAAAGAATACAGAAAACACCAAAGCTCCTGGTAGTGGGAGGTTTTTTTTTTTTATTGTGCTCCTTGGTTTGGGTGGGCATCTTGAAATCAAATTGTTAGGTAAAAACAAACAAAAAACCCCACAATTATTAAGTCAAAAGGAAAGAAGATTTCACTCTAAAAATGCTACATCAATTTAATTTACCCTATTAAGGTTTGAAAGTACCTGTTTCCCAAATATCCTTGCCAAGAATGGATGGTACTAGTCTTTAAGTCATTTTAAAACACAGGTAAAAAATAATATGTTGTTGTTTCCTTAATATGCCTACTTTTTTCTTCTGGGTTTTAATTTTTGTCTTAATTATTAATTTTTAGGAAATCTGAACATTATAAACATGTCAAAAAGTTTCACATAGGTGGTTTTATAATACAGTTTGTCATTCAAAGTTTTAAAAACTTATACAACTGAGATGCCATGCATAGACAAATGGCTGAAATGTCAGAAATAGAATTCAGAATATGGATGGCAAATAAGATGAATAGATTGGAAGAAAAGTTAGAAATTGAAATCCAAAGAGTAGTTCTAAAGTTGTCTCAAGAAATAAATGAATTCAAAGACAAAGTCACCAAAGATATGGACATAATGAGAAAAGAGATAGCAGAACTCAAGGAAATGAAAAAATTATTCAAGGAGCTCTGAAATACAGTAGAATCCCCCAGTAATAGTGTTGACCAGGCAGAAGAAAGGATCTCTGAAATTGAAGATAAAGCTTTTTAACATTCTCAAATGGTCAAAGAGGCAGACAAATGGAGATCAAAAATTGATCATTCCCTGAGAGTTGTGGGATGACTCCAAAAGATCAAACATTCATCTTACAGGAATTCCTGAAGGAGAAGAGGATGGTCCTAAAGGTACAGAGAGAGGCTCTACCCCAGGAGATTATGGAGAATTTCCCAAGCATTGAGATACAGAAATTCAGATAGTAGACAGTTTAAGAACCCCAGTGAGACTCAATCCAAATAAAGTATCTCCTAGACATACTATGATTAACTTTTCCAAAGTTAATATGAAGGAGAAAATTCTGCAAGCAGCCAGATATAAGAAACGTATTACCTACAAAGGGAGAAATATTAGAATGTCTGCAGATCTCTTAGCTGAAACATTTCAAGCTAGAAGAGGATGGTCATTGACCTTCAATCTCCTAAAACAAAACAACTTTCATCCCAGAATCCTGTATCCAGATAAACTGAGTTTCATCTGTGATGGAGAAATCAAACACTTTAATGACATAGACATGTTGAAGAAATTTGCCATAACTAAACCAGCTCTCCAGGATATTCTCAGACCCATTTTCCATAATGACCAGCACAATGGTCTACCATCAAAGTAAACTCACCCAGAAATTTTTGAACAAAATCTAACTTTTACTGTGGTGAAAGGATTAAAAATATCCACTGGAAATTTGAAAAACATGACACCCCAAACACTACCATGCTTATCAATTCTCTCAAGTAATGTGAATGACTTAAATTGTCCCCTAAAGAGGCACAGTTTGGCTGACTGGATACATAAACTCAGATCAGATATCTGCTGCATACGATAATCTTATCTTACCTTAAAGGATAAAAATCAATTCAGGGCGAAGGGATAAACATCTATAATACAGGAAAATGGAAATCAGAAAAAAGCAAGGGTTGCAATTTTAATTGACAAAACTTTGGCCAATAAAATTGGCTTTAAACCAATAAAGATAAAGAAAGATAAGGATGGTCACTACATATTTGTCAAGGGAAACACCCAACATGAAGGAATTTAGATAATTAATATTTATGCACCCTACCAGAATGCTCCTCAATTCAAAAAACTCAACTTGATATCTTCCTGCACTATAATAGTTGGAGATTTTAATATCTCTTTGACAGTTTTATATAGATCCTCCAAGAAAAAACTAAACAAATGTTAGACTTAAACTTGACCCTAGAACAAATGGACTTAACAGACCTTTACAGAACATTTCATCCTAATAAAACTGAATATACATTCCTCTCATCAGTCCACGGATCATCCTCCAAAATGGATCAGATCTTAGGATACAAGTCTAATCTCAGCAAATTGACAAAGTCATGGAAACTAAATAATCTTAGGCTGAATGATAGCTGGGTCAAAGACAAGAGTAAGAAGAAAATCACCAAAGTTTTGGAACAAAATGATAATGAAGACACAAATTATCAATACCTGTGGGATACTTCAGAGGGAGTCCTAAGAGGGAAATTTACAGTGTTGGAAGCCGTTATCAAGAAAACAGAAAGAAAGGAAGCCAACAACTTAATGGGTCATTTTAAACAACTGGAAAAGGAAGAACACTTCAACCCCAAACCCAGTAGAAGAAAAGAAATAACCAAAATTAGGGCAGAATTAAATGAAATTGAAAACAAAACAATCATTCAGAAGATCAATGAAACAAAAGTTGTTTTTTTTAAAAAGATTAATAAAATTGATAAACCTTTGGCTAACCTAACCAGAAACAGAAAAGGAAAATCTCTAATATCATCAATCAGAAACAATAACTGAGAAATAAGAGACGCGTCAGAAATTTTAAAAACTCTTCAATGTTTACTACAAA
>CAUYRH010073761.1:0-24895 GCA_963574655.1 Perodicticus potto
TAGTCCCAGCTACTTGGGAGGCGGAGGCAGGAGACTCGCTTGAGCCCAGGAATTGGAGGTTGCTGTGAGCTGTGATGCCACGGCACTCTGCCCAGGGTGACAGCTTGAGGCTCTGTCTCAAAAAAAAAAAAAAAAAAAAAAAAGAATAGCTTAAGCCCAAGAGTTTGTGGTTGCTGTGAGCTGTGATACCGTGGCACTCTCCTGAGGGCGACAAACTGAGACTCTGTCTAGGAATAATAAATAAAATATTTTAAAAATGATAAAAATTTTTAAAAATATTAAAAATGTGGCAAAATATTTTTGGATAACATTTACTAGCATAATTTTTCCAGTAAAACTAAGAAGCTAAATGAAAAATATTTGGGGCAGCGCCTGTGGCTCAGTGAGTAGGGCGCTGGCCCCATATACTGAGGGTGGCAGGTTTGAACTCAGCCCCGGCCAAACTGCAACAAAAAAATAGCCGAGCGTGTGGCGGGCGCCTGTAGTCCCAGCTACTTGGGAGGCTGAGGCAAGAGAACTGCCTAAGCCCAAGAGCTAGAGGTTGCTGTGAGCTGTGACGCCACAGCACTCTATCCAGGGCAACAAAGTGAGACTTTGTCTCTAAAAAAGAAAAAAGAAAGAAAAGAAAAATATTTGGCCATGTCTGAGAATCTATCATTTGGATTTATTTCAAATTTAAAATGGAACAGTTGGAGAAAATTATCTCAGCACCAGCTAATGACTTTCAGGTGCTGACAACCTTTTACCTTCTCCTACACACCCTCCCCCCCACTAATAGAAAGTAAATTGACTCCACATTTCATATTTTTGATCTATAATAGAATTGTTCAAACATTTATACTCTTTTGGGCAGCACCTGTGGCTCAGTGGGTAGGACGCCGACCCCACATACTAAGGGTGGCGGGTTTGAACCCAGCCCCGGCCAAACTGCAACAAAAAAGTAGCCAGATGTTGTGGCAGGCGCCTGTGGTCCCAGCTACTTGGGAGGCTGAGGCAAGAGAATCACCTAAGCTGAAGGAGTTGGAGGTTGCTGTGAGCTGTGACAACGACACTCTACTGAGGGTTAATAAGTAAGACTCCGTCTCTTAAAAAAAAAAAAAATTCTACTCTTATGTTTAATTTTCCCTAAAGAAATTATATTTCTTTTGTCATGGCTATATCTTTATGGATATATCTCTGCATGAAGGAAATTTGCTCAACTCTGAGTCATCGAAGTCTTATATTGTCAACCAATTGCCATGACTATTTTTTAGTTTTGTTTTTGAGACAGAGTCTCACTTTGTTGCCCTCAGTAGGGTGCTGTGGCATCACAGCTCACAGCAACCTCCAGGTCTTGGGCTTAGGCGATTCTCCTGCCTCAGCCTCCTGAGTAGCTGGGACTACAGGCACCTGCCACAATGCTCGGCTATTTTTTGTTGCAGTTTGGCTGGGGTTGGGTTCGAACCCGCCATCCTCGGTATATGGGGTCGACGCCCTACTCATTGAGCCACAGGTGATGCCAGACTATTTTTTAGTTTTATCTATAATTCTTGAATGATTAAAATATGTGACCTTATAAATGTGGCTGACTTCTAAACCTCTTGCAGCTATGGAAATATTTACATTACTCTTGAACTTATGTTAAATCAGCTTACTGCTGACATTTGTCCTTGCCTCTTTAATGTTGATTTACCATAACCTTGGAGATGTAGAGTAATTTGGACTCCAGCCCAGAGGGTTTCCTCCAAGTACCCATGGGCAAGAAGATGCACAAAAAATTTTGAGCCCTGGTTGGGCGCGGTGGCTTATGCCTGTAATCCCAGCACTTGGGAGGCTGAGGCAGGTGGATTGCCTGAGCTTACAGGTTTGAGACCAGCCTGAGCCAGAACAAGACCCCATCTCTAAAAAATACCCCGGCGTTGTGGCGGATGCCTGTAGTCCCAGCTACTTGGGACTACAAGTGAGGCAAGCGGATCACTTGAACCCAAGAGTTTGAGGTTGCTGTGAGCTCAGATGCCACAGCACTCTACCAAGGGTGACTAAGTGAGACTCTGTCTCAACAACAACAACAAAATTGAGCCTAAACCAGACACACAGTAGGTGCTCAATATGCTCCTATTTATTCTTACTGATTATTAACGTTACTCTTTCCACTCTGTTACTTCACCTCCTTTTTCCCCTTCCATTTTCCAGTTCTCTATTTCCAATTGTTCATAACGGAATGTATTTGACTTTCAGCTAAGAGTTATTTCCCCCTCCATTTGCCACCTTCAGTTCATTGTTGCCATGCAACTCTACAACACGCTATCTTTAGACCTGGGGAGAGCCCCATATGGTTCAACAAATCCTGTGTTTATTTTCTCCCAAGTATTTGCTTACTGGACACACATGTAACGTGGAGGGGGTGATGGATAGAGGAAGGTGATCAGTGTATGTTTCTTCAGAACTACACTTACTGGGAAAAATAAGTTAGTCAATTTTTTTAATAATAAGTTAGTAAATTTATCTTTTCTTTTTTTGACACAGTTTCTCATTATGTCACCCTCGGTAGAGTGCTGTGGCGTCATAGCTCACAGCAGCCTCCAACTCTTGGGCTTAAGCGATTCTCTTGCCTTAGCCTCCCAAGTAGCTGGGACTACAGGCGCCCGACAACAATGCCTGATTATTTTTTGTTGTAGTTGTCATTGTTGTTTAGCTGGCTCAGGCCAGGTTTGAAACTGCCACCCTTGGTGTATGTGGCTGGTGCCATAACCACTGTGCTACGGGCACTGAGCCTAGTAAATTTATCTTATAATCCATTTCATAGCTATATGTTTTCTTTTTTCTTTTCTTTTCTTTTTTTTTTTTTTTTGAGACAGAGTCTAACTTTGTCACCCTTGGTAGAGTGCCATGGCATTTGAGCTCACAGCAACCTCAAACTCTAGAGCTTAAGAGATTCTCTTGCCTCAGTCTCCCAAGTAGAGTAGCTGGAAATACAGGTGCCCACCACAATACCTAGTTATTTTTAGAGATGAGGTCTTGCTTTGGCTCAGGCTCGTCTTGAACTTGTGAACTCAGGCAATCCACCCACTTCAGGCTCCCAGAGTGCTAGGATTACAGGTCTGAGCCTTCATGCCTGGCCTAATTTAATTTAATTTTTAAGAGATGGAGGTCAGGTTCAGGGCCTGTGGCTCAACAGGCTAAGGCGCCAGCCACGTACACCTGAGCTGGCGGGTTCGAATTCAGCCTGGACCCGCCAAACAACGATAGCTGCAACCAAAAATGGCTGGGCATTGTGGGGGGTGCCTGTAGTCCCAGCTACTTGGGAGGTGGAGGCAGGAGACTCGCTTGAGCCCAGGAATTGGAGGTTGCTGTGAGCTGTGATGACACAGCACTCTATCCAGAGTGACAGCTTGAGGCTCTGTCTCAAAAAAAAAAAAAAAAAAAAAAGAGATGGAGGTCAGGTGATAGTAAAGTAGAGTGATCGTGGATCACTGTAACTTTGAACAACTGGGATCAAGAGATGTTTGCATCTCAGCCTCCCAAGTAGCTGGGACTACAGTCTCCTGCCATGATGCCTGGCTAATTTTGAAATGTTTGTATAGAGATGGGGGTCTGGCCTTATTGCCCTGGCTAGTCTCAAACTTCTGCCCTCCAGTTATAGTCCTGCCTTCACCTCCCAAAATGTGGAATTACATATGTGAGGCACCATGCCCTGCCAAATTCTAGAATATTTTTAATGACTCATTTATATTTGATTTTATAGTTGGTACTTTAAGGTTGTTACAAACCATAAATGCTACTTGAGTACAAATAGTATAGATTGACAATTTGGGTTGAACTCTAAGTCTACGTGTAGAGTTAAGAAGTAATACTTGTAATTAATGAATTATATCTAATTCATTTTTCTTAGGTAGTAACAAAGGTTAACCAATTTTATCCAGTCATATTTACCCCGATATCTATTACACGTATAACATTATGGGAGAATCTGGACAGGACACCAAAGAGGAATAAGAAACTTGGTCTCTCCCATGAAGGAACTGTCTAATTGGATTTGACAACTTACCATGGGTGTAAAAAGTCATCATATACACAAATACAAAATTTTGTTGTAAAGAATAGTTTTTACTACGATGGATGGATGTGTATTAAGAATTCAGGAAACTGAGGTAGGCTGGTGTGCCAGCTGGCTTCCATTGATCTTTCTCTCTAGCTAACCTCTACCTTTTTCATCTCTCCCGGAGGCATCTGTAGCCTGGGCCGTATCAACAGAGGGTTTAGTTCAATTTTGAGTCTAGGTAGGTAATATGAGGGTGGGAGGAGAACAAGGTCATGGTAGGCATGTTTGTGGGCCCTGGGGCAAGAACACAAATGCAGTGCCAGATACCATATTCCTAACTGTTTAAAACAAATTGCTGGGGCTGGGTTCAGTGGCTCACACCTATAATCCTAGCACTCAGGGAGGCCGAGGCAGGTGGATTGACTGAGCTCAAAGGTTCAAGACCAGCCTGAGCCAGAGCGAGACCACGTTTCTAAAAATAGCTGGGCAATGTGGCGGGGGCCTCCTATAGTCCCAGCTACTCAGGAGGCTGAGTCAAGAGCATTGCTTGAGTTCAGGTGTTGGAGGTTGCTGTGAGCTATGACACCATGGTCCTCTACCAAGGGCAACAAAGTGAGACTCTCTCAAAAAAACCCCCCAAACAAAAAACAATCGAATTGCTGGTAAATGAACTGTGAAACAATATATGGTATATGCATGTATTTTGGCCAATGTCTTTATAATAATGTGGAAAGGCCAAGTTCAAATGTAGAGTTTTCTAATTTGTTAGAGTTCCACACTAGAAGAGAGGGACATGGTGAGAAACAGGTCTCTGCCTGCAGCCTACCACATTTTTTTTCCACCCAGGTCTGTCCTGTGCTCCCCCAACCCCAACCCCAACCCTGCCTTTACCCTGGCAAAGAGCTGCTCCTTAGCCGCTTGTCAATCAGAGGGATGTTAGCTATCTGGATCCTGGAAAAGCCTATGCAGATTTGGTGGACAGGTTGGGGGCATGTATGTTCCTGGTATTTTTTTTTTTTTTTTGAGACAGAGCCTCAAGCTGTCACCCTGGATAGAGTGCCGAAGCATCACAGCTCACAGCACCCTCCAAATACTGGGCTCAAGCAAGTCTCCTGCCTCTGCCTGCCAAGTGGCTGGGACTACAGGCGCCCGCCACAATGCTGGGTCATTTTTCGGTTGCAGCCGTCATTGTTGATTGGCAGCCCGGGCTGGATTCGAACCTGCCAGGTCAGGAGTACATGACTGGCGCCTTAGCCCGTTGAGCCACAGGCGCCGAGCCTGTTCCTGGTATTGATAACGTACCCGGCATGTACCCTGCAGTGACTTGTTTCTCCTGTACTTTCCTTTAATCAAATATCCGTGAGCTCTTTATTCATACACTGCACTGTCACGTCACCTGGCTTTTGCTTGCTGGGAATCCATCATTTGCTTATTAGGTTTTCTCTACACTGTTCTCATTAGTTCGAGACAATTAAGGTGATACTATCTGGTGCTTTAGCAATCATAACCTAAAGGCAAATTTGAGCCCTGAGATCCATGGTAGTGTCCCACTTTTAGGGATATGTTACTTTTCTAGATGAACCAGAATCTGTTCGTATTACTTTTCTAAGTTGCAGAAACAAAACCCCACAATTTTAAAGTTATCCTAGAGAATTCATAGACTCTTCTCTCCTCCCCCAGTACATCTGGTAACCTTAATTGGAGAACCATGGGTTTTCAGGATGACTTGATGTGTGATAGGTAAGGGAAAGGGAAAAAGCCCAGCATGGTGTCTGGTCTGGGCCACTAAGTGCATGGTGGTCCTATTCACTGACACCGGGAGTGAAAAGAGAACCATACATTTCAGAGAAACGATGAGGTCAGCCTTGTACAATCTCAGTTGTGAGTTTCCTGCAGCACATGCTCTTTCTGGTGGAAGGAGCTGGAGGTGTAAATTTGGTTGTCAACACCTGCGAAACCAAGATAGTAGATGTGGTATTCGGAGGGAACATGTAACGAGAGAAGGCGGCTGAGGAAAAACAGCCTTTTATAGTTTCGAACTCAGTTCCTGGACAGTAGCAGTTGGGGAGTGGTACAGAAGCCAAAAGAGAGAGAAACTTTAACAATAAAATGTCTAATGCAGTGAGATGGGAAACTTAAGCAAGTGGATCGCATACTCAGGAACTGGAGACCAGCCTGAGCAACAGAGTCAGACTCCGTCTTTACACAAAGTAAAGAAGAATTATCCTGGTGTGGTGCGGAGTGCCTAAAGTTCCAGCTTCTTGGAAGGCGGAGGTAGGAGGATCCCTTGAACTCAGGAGTCCCAGGCTGCAGTGAGCTACTATCAGGCCACTGCCTTAAATCGAGACAGGGCTTCAGAGTGAGACCCTGTCTGTATTGAAAAGAAAAAAATCAAGTAAGATAAAGAATGAAAAAGAGTCACATTTAGTGATTAAGAGGTGCTGACCGTAGTAAGTGCAGTCTGGAGTGGAGGGCAAAGTCTGATCACAGGGAGTCCAAGAGCAAGGCAGAATGAGGAAATGCTAATAATTCAAGACGGTTTTGCTTTGCTATAAACAAGAGCCAGATGGGACTGCAAAGAGAGAGGAGCGGGGAAACTCTGCAACAGTGCCGACCACCAGTGGCACCAGCTGGGACAAGGGGAAGGGAGCCAATGGGTAGCTTAAAATGAGACGTCCTGGAGCAGAACAGTGGAGAGGAGCTCAGATTAAGGGTCAAAGGAAAAGATGTTTCCCCAGAGTTTGGAGGAAGGTTAAGAGTTACAGACACAAGGTGGGGCATGGAGGGCACTCACATTTCACACAATGACCTGTTTTCTCCGCAGAGTATGAGGCAAAGTCCCCTCCAGAGACAGAGAAGGAAAGAGGTGGAGCAAATGACTTGGAAAGAGGCTGAACTCACGTACATGTGGCGAGAATAAGAGGGAATCGGGCCAGGGCAACACCACACAGCTGAGCCGGTTGCTGGTCCTAAACGAACTTTCCTGTTTTGTAAACTCAGCTTTAACCCTAAAAGTGCGTATCTTGAGTAGTTTAGGGCAATTAATTTGGGAGATTAACTTTGGAGTTAGAAATGTTTTTTGGGGATTGGAACCTGTGGCTCAGTGGTTAGGGCCTCAGCCACAGACACCAGGGCTGGAGAGTTCGAACCTGGGCCGGGGCCTGCTAACCAATGATAACTACCAAAAAAAAAAAAAATAGCTGGGCATTGTGGTGGGCGCCTCTAGTCCCAGCGACTTGGAGGCTGTGACAAGAGAATCACTTAAGCCCAAGAGTTTGAGATTGCTGTGAGCTGTGACACCATAGCACTCTACCAAGGGTGACATAGTGAGACTCTGCACCTGTAGCTCAGTGAGTAGGGAACCAGCCACATACACCAGGGCTGGCAGGTTTGAACCCGACCTGGGCTTGCCAAACAACAGCGACAACAACAACAACAAAAAATCCAGATGTTATGGTGGGCCCTTATAGTCCCAACTACTGGGACTGGGAGGCTGAGGCAAGAGAATCATTTAAGGCCCCAGAGTTTGAGGTTGCTCTGAGCTGTGATGCCACGGAACTCTACCCCAGGCAACATATTGAGACTCTGTCAAAAAAAAAAAAAATGTTTTGGGAGTCTTGAGTCATGTCAATTATTGTTTATTATGGGTTGTGGGTTACTGTTGCTGAAGAGAAGGGTTTGTACGGTTCTTGCTTTTTTGTTGTTGTTGCAGTTGTCGTTGTTTAGCTGGCCCAGGCCAGGTTCGAACCCACATCCTCGGTGCATGCCCCCCGGTGCCAGAACCACGGTGCTACGGGCATCGCCCACAGTCCTTGCTTGGCCACGGTCGGATTTGAACCCGCCACCTCCGGTATATGGGGCCGGCACCCTACTCCTTTGAGCCACAGGCGCCGCCCCTGGTTCCTGCTTTTAACTTTTATGTACAGAACTAGGATTTTGGAAGTGGAAGAACAGTTTTGGAGAGGCTACTGTCACTGTTCTCTAACGCTGCAGCCTTCTGACAAAGTTCAGTAGGCCCGTCCCGGTCTCTGCATCCTGGCTGACGGGGACAGGCAGCGGGACACTCTTCCACCAGAACGTTGGGAGAGAAGCTGCCCAGGAAGAAACAGGGAGCGGTGCTGAGGGTGTCTGGCTGTGACTTGAACTTGGCCTGGATCTCAGGGCCGAGTGACCCACATAATTCTGCCCCGCAGCGCGGGGGACCCAGAGCACGCGGAGGGGGATGGGCTTCTGCCTAACTGGGTATCCCCGAAGTCCCAGACGTGCGGACTCCAGGTGTGAGCGCCGACTAGGAAACTGTGGGAAGCCCTGAAGGGTCAGCGAGTTTGCATTCCAGGTCGGAACCTTCTGGAGCTTCGGCGTCCCCAGGCCTTCGCGGAAGTCCAGTCGTCTTCCCCAAGGGGGAGGTGACAGGGGGACCGTATGCATAACTTTCCTTCCCTCCAGAGCCCTCTGCAGCGAGGGCAGCCCTGACAGGTGCGCGCTCCTGCGGTGGAGGAGGGTGACCCGCCTCAGCGCCCCAGGCGGAAGCGCCGCTGTCATTGGCCCAGCGGCGACACTTACCTGCGCGGGGCCCGGGGCGCAAAGTCCGAGGCTCGGTACGTGGCGGTGGCGTCGGTGGGTCGGTGCACTGCTCGGCCAGGCAGGATGCCTCCGTGGCCGTGGGGGAAGAAGACCAAGCCCAAGGAGCCCAAGGCCGAGGAGCCCAAGGCCGAGGAGCCCTCCGCAGCCGGCGGGGGCGACCCCGGCCCCGCGGCCCCCGCGCCCCGCCTGGTCTTCCGCACGCAGCTGGCTCACGGCAGCGCCACCGGCCAGGTGGAGGGTTTCTCCAGCATCCAGGAGCTCTACGCCAAGATCGCGGGCGTGTTTGGGATCTCGCCGTCCGAGGTAAGGGGCCGGTGTCCAGCCTCTCCCGCCGCGCCCCTTGAGTCGCCCGGGCCGGGGAGCCGCTTCCCGGAGCCGACGGGGTGCGGGCTGGAGTCCTCGGGAGCGTCCCGGGGACCGCGGTCAGCCTCCCTGGAGGGGAGCGGGTTAAGCACCAGAGTGGAGGAAGCCACATTCCCCCATCCTGGGAGAGCTGGTCTTTGGGAGGCCGGACGAGGCAACCTTCCCTCCGCAGCGGATGCGCCTGGTGCGGGCGGCTCAGATTCGGTCGTTCCGGGCCTGAGCGCCTCCCCAGAGCCGGGCTGGCCGGACAGACTGACGCCTTCCCCCGGGTCTGGACTCGCTCTCCCGTTTCCTCCGCCGGCCTGAGAGGGTCTCACGCCGCCCATCTCCTTAAATGAAGGGTAGAAAACTACAGAAGTGCCTTGCAGGTGACCCCAAGCCGAGGCCCGCTTTCCCCCTCATGTGTGGTTTCTAATATCAACTCCAGAACCCTTTGGTGGGGTTGCCAAGAAGTTTATAAAGCTGGGCTGTTATTCCAAGGGTGGGCAACCTGGACAATCAAGCTTAATCACGCGAGACTAGTTAACAACATTTTCATAGGAGATCAGCTTTAACTTTTACATCCTATAAAGGACTGTAACTTGCCTTAATAAGCTGGAGTGTGGGCCCGACGCAGACTTTGATATCGGCGAGATCTGGAAAGCACTTGTTTATTGGACATTATGTGAGCGCTTTATTTGTGCTTACTCGAGTGAACTGCAAACGTTGGTGTGAAAGTTAGAGTAAGAAAACGTTTGGTCCACATTTCTAGGAAAAGCGCATGATTTTATTGCCCTGGACTCACAGGCGTGCAGAGAGTTGCCCCGTGTGGCGAGTGGCGCAGAGGAGCATCTGGGTATCTGTTAATTATTTGTTTATCAGGTCTGTTCAAGGGAAGGGCAACATTCCAAGGGGAGATGTAGAGAGACAAAGTGTCACCCTTTTTCTTTCGGGGTCCCCAGGGACCAGGGGGCAAATCACAAACCTGCTTGTGAATTATTTATGTTAATATAGGATATGATCAATACTTTGTATGAGAATTTTCAGTTCAAAAAGCACTTTTTCAGGAATAATTTCCTCTAATCTTCTGTAGGGGAGGTAGGTGGCAGGTTAAATATGATAAACTTGGATGTGGAGCCAGATTCCGCCCTTTACTAGCTAGCTGTGTGACCTCGAACAAGTCTAGCTTATCTCAGTTTTAGCCACCTGTCAAACAAAGAATGCGTACCTTGAGTATTCTGAAGACTGGACTTCATATGTAACCTGGTCCACATGCAAACTTATCAGATTGCATGGTATATGGCCAGTGCTTGATAAATTATAACTGACATTATTAATACCTAACAGTCAGGCTATGCCCATGGCTTAGTGAGTAGGGCACCAGCCACATATACGGAGGGTGGCAGGTTCAAACCCAGCCCTGGCCAAACTGCAACAAAAAAATAGCCGGGTGTTGTGGCGGGCACCTGTAGTCCCAGCTACTTGGGAGGCTGAGGCAAGAGAATTGCCTAAGCCCAGGAGTTGGAGGTTGCTATGAGTTGTGTGACACCACGGCACTCTACCAAAGGTGATAAAGTGAGACTCTGTCTCTACAAAAAAAGAAAAACAAAAAACCTAACAGTTAAATGGGGGGGGGGGCGGGTTGAGGTACAAAGTGATTGCACTTTGACCAAACTTAAATAATTAGCAAGAAAAAAGCTATGTTTTTATTTAAATTTGTGTCTTCTGATTTCTAAGGTAGTGAATCTATTAGCATGCTTAACTGACAACTTTAAATGTCTCTTTTGTAAGCAGGCCCTCCACTTTTAGTTACAGATGGTTCCCAATATACAATAGATTTTTGACTTTTCCATGGTTTTACTGGGGTGTCAAATGAATTTCTGCCTTAGGATATTTTTGCCTAATGATGGAGTTATTGGGGCGTAGCCCCTTGATAAGTTTAGGAGAGTCTGCACTTTGCATTATCAGTTTTCCTTGTCATTATTCTGAGCTCAAGATTCTTGATTTTATTCAATCCACTTAGTCCTTAAGAAGTAAATACAGTAGAACCTCTGTAAGTTGACCACCCAAGGGACTGTAACAGCTGGCCAACGTATGGAGGTGGTCAACATAAGGAGCTAGGCCCACTGTTCTGATCTGCCCATGTGGTGCGTGTCCTTTCTGTGAAAATCAGGTCAACTTAAGGAGGTGGTCAATGTAGGCAGGTGGTCAACTGTGGAGGTTCTTTTGTATTGTTATTAATATCTCTGCTTCATAGAGAGTAAACTGAGGCTTTGAGTTTCAGAAATCTTCAGAATCACACACACAGCAAGTAGCTAAGCCTGGATGTAAATGCAATTTTTTTTCTAACTCCAAATTTCTTGAAGCTATATTGCTTCCTAGATTTTCCAGAGTCTCTTGGCAATACCTGGGTAGCCGTGTTCAACATTTTCAGTTGCACTGACTTGCAAGATAAAATTCCATGATAATAAACATAAGCTGTTCTGGTGTGCTGTACAAAGCTCATAAATATTTATAACCTCTATATTTGCATATCAGCATCATTATGCATGTAACCAACATTAATGCAAGCTTTCCATCTGTACTGAAAACAGTTAATAAGTAGCACATCTGGGATAAGGTATTGGACATTACAGTATATCCTAAGTATCTCACTAGTTTACTTTGAAACAGAAGTAATTTATTAAAGTCAAATGAACAGCCAGGCAAGGTGGATCATGCCTGTAATCCTAGCACTCTGGGAGGCTGAGGCAGGTGTATTGCTTGAGCTAAGGAGCTCAAGACCACCTTGAGCAAGAACAAGACCTGGTTTCTAAAAAAATAAAAAAAAAAATTAGCAGGGCTTGGTGGTGGGTGCTTGTAATCCCAGCTACTTGGAAGGCTGAGGCAAGAGGATCACTTGAGCCTAAGAGTTTGAGGTTGCTGTGAGCTATGCTGCCACGGCACTCTGTCCAGGTTGTTGGAGTGAGACTCAATAACAACAAAAAAATCAAATGAACACCAGAGAGATTCTGTTTCCTCTTCCATTCTCCCAGGAAGCAGCTTTCTTAATAATGGTGGTATAAGTAATTTTTGAGATGTTGGTGAGGAAAAAACAAAAATTTCCTCTTTTTTTTTTTGAGACAGTCTCACTTTGTCACCCTTGGTATAGTGCCTTGGCATCATAGCTCACAGCAACCTCAAACTCTTGGGCTCAAGTGATCCTCTTGTCTCAGCCTCCCATGTAGCTGGGACTAAGGCTCAGCCACAAGGCCTGGCTATTAATTTAATTTAATTTAATTTAATTTTTATTAAATCATAACTGTACATTAATGCATTTATGGGGTACAATGTGCTGATTTTATATACAGTTTGGAATACTTACCTGAAACTGGTTAACATATCCTTCACCTTGCTTACTGAATTGTTGTGTTAAGACATTTATACTCTTCTCTTAATAGATTTGACACGTACCCTTGCATTATGCACAGTAGGAGAGGTCCCACCTATTACCTTCCTTCCACCTGGCCTCCCCCATCCCGTCCCCTCATCCTACTTTCCCCTCCTTCATTCTGGGCTATAGTTGTGTTTTATCATTCGTATAAGACCTGGCTGTTTTTTTTTTTTTTTTGGCCAAGGCTGGGTTTGAACCCTCCACTTCTGGTATGTGGGGCTGGTGCCCTACTCCTTGAGCCACAGGTGCTGCCCCAGGCCTGGCTGTTTTTAGAGATGGGGTTATGATCTTGCTCAGGCTGGTCTTGAACTTCTGAGCTCAGGCAATCCACCTGTCTTGGCCTCCCACAGCGCTAGGATTACAGGTGTGAGCCACTGCACCTGGCAAATTTCCTCTTTCTTAATAGTAGGGAATAAATATACAGAGGGCTCCAACAAAATGAATACATATTTTAGGCAAGAAAAAATGTATTAAAATTGTAATACTCAGTATATACCAATAACACTTGTTTTTTTTTTTTGGAGACAGAGTCTTACTTTGTCGCCATCAGTAGAGTACTGTGGCATCATAGCTCACAGCAACCTCAAACTGTTGGGCTCAAGTGATTCTTTTGCCTCAGCCTCCCAAGTAGCTGGGGCTACAGGTGCTCAGCACAATGCCTGGCTACTTTTAGAGACTTTTAGAGAGCTCACTTTGTCAGCTCATGCTCAGGCTGGTCTTGAACCTGTGAGCTCAGGCAATCCACCTACCTCGGCCTCTCAGAGTACTGGGATTACAGGTGTGAGCCACTGTGCCTGGACTAACATGTTTTGTCTTGTATATTGTACCTTGTATCTCTTGTAATTGCAGAGTAAAAAATGACTTCAGTATTACAATTTTAATATAGTCTTTTCCTTACTTAAAATGTGTGCTCATTTTTTGGGCACCCTCTGTATAAGTCCCACCCTTTCTCTAGAGAGGTGGCTGTAAGGATACAAATAGCACTATTTGTGAAGAGCTGCACACTCTCTACTGAGGGGGAAAAAGGAAGGACTTGATGTCAGGTGGAACAGACACAGGCAAATTACTGGGGGCCCATGATGTGCCCACAACCGTGTTAGGCATGGAAGTCTGCAGAGTATCATTCCATCCTCATCAGAAATTCTCTTTGTTTTACAATCAAGCTAAGTGAGCTATGCAAAATCAAGTAGCCTGATGTGTGGCCAAGCCAGGATTTGAATTCAGGTTTCCTGGTTCCATGTTGCTAGGAGATTCCAGCTAGGAGATGTGTTGCATAACTGCATTCAAATATCAAATACAAAGCTGGAAAAACTTCTATTTCAAATATATATTTTTTTCAATTAAAGCCTTAGTCTTAATCCCCCAAACACCTCCCCCCAAATATATATGCTGCTTCACAAAGATGCCGTCGTAGATTTTAGCTAGTGTTTCATGATCCCTAAAGGAAGAAGATAATGAAACCTGTGAATCACTTAAGGTTTGTTACCAGTTCTGGGCAGGGCACAGTCTACTGTGATCACGAAGTTGAAACAGATGGCCAATTATACAAAAAGCCTTATATCTGATGTGTTTTTTTCAAAACAACTAAATGAACAATTCAGTAAAAAGAAAAACATACTTGTAAATTAATCTCATCTAAAGAATTGTTAACTCATAACATAAATGCAGGGATGTCTTTTCAGAAAGCTTAATGCCATTTAAAAAAATATTCAGGTTACATGTATAAAAGCTCTTGAGGTATAGTTCTAAATTTTTTGCAAGGGACAGTTTGAATATTTGATTACTGTAATTGCTTACCAAGTAGTTTGTGCCATGATATGTTTCCTTTTTTTTTTTTTTTTTAAGACTGAGTCCTACTTTGTTGTCTTCGGTAGAGTACTGTGGCATCATAGCTCACAGTAACCTCAAACTCTTGAGCTCAACTGATTCTCTTGCCTCAGCCTCCCAAGTAGCTAGGACTACAAGCACCCACCGCAATGCCCAGCTGTTTTTTTAGAGATGGAGAGAGTCTTGCTTTTGCTCAGGCTGCTCTTGAACTCCTGAGCTCAGGCGATCCACCCACTGTTGCCTCCCAGACTGCTGGGATTACAGGTGTGAGCCACCGTGCCCGGCCACCATGACATGTTTTCATTCATTGACTTTCTGTTATGCAGAAAGAAGGTAAGAAAAGATAATGAATGTAAAAAATTTTAAAGAAATAAATCAGTTTTGTAGTTAGAAGCTTTAAATGTCTAGAAACTGAAAACTCAGACTTAGTTTTTTTAATAGAATTCAGAAATTATTTCCTTTGACTTGGTTATATTAGTTTGTGCATGATATTAGATACCAAATAGTTCATTGAATGAATAAATCACTCACTAACTCACCTCTCCCTACATAAATCAGTCAAATAAAACAGTGCACTTGAGAAGCAGAAAAGGCAAGAACCTGTGATTTTTAATTTCAAACTCTACATTCACAAGCATGCTATGATTTCTCTCAAAACAAACCAACCTTCTTGTGACTCCTGTTCCCATCCCCTGTGCTACCACCAAATTTCTCCTTTATAGCAGAACTCCTCAAAAGTTGTGGTCTTTAGTGAGATTCAGTTTGTATCTCATTCTCAGCTCAAAACCCTCCATGGCTTTTCATCTCACTTAGAACAAAAGCCAAAACTCTGTGATTGGCTGTGGCCCTGTTACTTCCCCCAAATCGTAGCCCCTTCTGCTCCAGCCAGTCTGGTCTCCTGGTAATTCCTTGAATGCAGGAGCCTTAAGGCTTTCGCACTGGTTGTTGTCTATGTGGAACCTCTTTTCCCAAAGCCTGCTGAGATGTCATCTTGGTGAGGCTGGCACTGATCATTCCATCTAGCAGTCTAGCATCACCTATTCTCTTCTATTAATTTTCCATAGCTTATTAATATCCTAACATCCTTCATGATTTAACTTATTTTATGGTCTTCCCTGTTCCTCGAATGTAAGCTCCACAAAGGCAAGGATTTTTTATTTACTAATGTAGCCCTAAGGGCCTAGGTTGAATCTGAAACATTGTTGGAGCTCAAAAAATATTTGTTGAATAAAAGAATCCTCATGGATTCAGCACTTAAAACCCTGTATCTTTATAGCTTTATTACCGGTTATCATGCTGATATCTTATGTAGGTGTTAATTTTGTATAGTACTATGAGGAAAGAGACCCCCTTTTGGGGGTGGGTAGTGAGAAACACCGCTCATCTTTTTTTTTTTTTTTGCAGTTTTTGGGCGGGGCTGGGTTTGAACCTGCCACCTCCGGCATATGGGGCCGGTGCCCTACTCCTTTGAGCCACAAGCGCCACCCAACACCGCTCATCTTTAAGAACATTTTTAGAGTTGTATATATTAACATTTGACATTATATAGAATGATGCTTTGTTAACCACATGCATAGTGAAATTATTATTACAGTGAAGCTAATTAAAACGTATCTCTCTTAGGAATTATGAAACGTGAGGCTCTGTTTGTAAGCAAAGTCAGTTCCCAAATGAGCTAGAGCGTGTGGGGAGCTGCTTCCTGAGGCTTCCAGAAACCAGTTCCTTTTCTCACCTTGCTGACAGCAGCACTGAGCTCTGATGAGAGTCAATATTCTGCATTTCTGTGGAATTTCTGGAGGACCTGAATGCTCTGCACACTTTATTATTTCCCAGTAATGCAGATAACCGGCCAGTGGAACTGTGCTCTCTCTGGTTCAAAAATGGGAAGCTGGGAAGGAGACAGCAAATTTGGCTTAGTGACTTGCACATAGTTCTGTCCCCCCAGGAAAAATAAATGAGAATGTGCCACACAAGATGAAGGCATTGGGAATTTGGTGTGTGTTTCACTCCAAGCTCTGAGGACTTTCAAGTAAACCCATTAAAGTTGAGTAGCAAAAGTGTGAGAAAGAGGAAAGCCGCCCCTGCCCCCCCGGAGCTGGCCTGGCTGTTCCCCTGGTGCACATAGAGGACGGCACAGAACATCAAGGTCAGGGAAGACCGCTCTGTGACTGCCATAATTTCTTCCACCTTGTAGATGGGTTTAGTAAGATACTTGGTCATAGAATTATCCGCTTTCTGTCCAGAGGAAACCCACGCTTCAACCCCCCCCTCCAAATCCCCCAGCACAACTCCTTGCTGCACCTCTCTCTGAGACCCCAGGATTTCCCGGGGAGCACTGTTACCCTAGTTGCAAGGAGCAAGGAACTGTGGGTGAGAATTCCTGGGGGTCCTTGGCTGGAGGGCATTGACAATTGTCTGTGTCACTCTGAGGGGGTTAAAACGCAGATTCTAAAGAGGCACCCTAGGGCGGAACCTGTGGCTCATCCAGTAGGGTGCCAGCCCCATATACCGATGGTGGGTTCAAATCCGGCCTCTGCTGAACTCCAAAACAGAAAAATAGCCGGGCGTGGTGGTGGGCGTCTGTAGTCCCAGCTACTCAGGAGGCTGAGGTAAGAGAATCGCCTAAGCCCAGGAGTTGGAGGTGGCTGTGAGCTGTGGGATGCCACGGCACTCTACTGAGGGTGACAAAGTGAGTCTCTAAATTAGAAGAAGTCTCTACATTAAAAAAAAAAAAAAAGAGGCACCCTGAATTTCATTTCCCTGACTGCCTATTCTCTATTTTGGTGTTCCGGTGCTCTGATCATACCAATCTCTTTCATAACTTCCAGGGCTCCCAGTAAGTATAAATAACCCCCAGCAGCCAACACCTCCGATTCCTCCTGCACAATGAGTCCTCTCCTGGACCTCCTGCTCCAGTCTCATGTTGTGTTTTATCATTCCCCTTTACATTCAAGGATATTTAATTGTTTCATTTCTCTGTTTTTTTCTGAGGTTGTTCTCACTTCTTTGTTCCTGTAGCTCCTACCCACCTTTCTAGTCTCAACTGTCATTTTCTCTAAGGAATCTTTCCTGTGAATCCACCAATCTAGATAATCAGGATTGCAATTTTCAACATAGCATCTGCACACTAAATTGATTTTAGTTACATTCTCTCTTTCTGGGGGTTGGGACTTTTTTCTTTTTAAATTTTGTTCCCTGAGTTGCTAGGTAGTTTAGCTGCTCCATCAACATGTGCTCAATATGAGGTTGAAACTGAAGACACGGGTAGCAGTGAGACACCAGGTGTCCTGGAAGTCGTGCACCTGTCATCCTGCAGCAATCAGAACAACTCAGATGTTTTTCAGAAGAGTGGTGATCCCTGGCGTGTGTTTTGTACAGCAGAAGCACAGTCAACCATTCATTCTCTGTGTTTTCTTCATAAATATTTGGCTTAATAGAATGGTATTTCTGGGTTTGCACAGAACCATCTGAGAAGTGATGAACACCATCATTATGTTTGCTTAATATCTTCTCATTGGCATCAGCTTCATTTCTATGAAAAATTCAGGCAAGAAAACATGACTCATTTTGAGAAGTGGGAGGAGAATCCAAGCAGCTGCCTTATAGAACTCACTGATGTCAGGAAGGTGCGAAATGGGTAAGACTGTTCTTTTTGTTGTTGTTGTTGTTTTTTTTGAGACAGAGCCTCAAGCTGTCACTCTGGATAGAGTGCTGTGGCATCACAGCTCACAGCAACCTTCAACTCTTTGGCTTAAGCGATTCTCTTGCCTCAGCCTCCCGAGTAGCTGGGACTACAGGCCCCCGCCACAATGCCTGGCTATTTTTTGGTTGCAGTTCAGCTGGGGTTGGGTTTGAACCCTCCACCTTTGGTATATGGGGCCAGTGCCCTACTCACTGAGCCACAGGCGCCACCCAGTTCATGTGGTATTTTGATACATGTATTCTATGTGTAATGATCAAATCAGGAAAATTGGGATTCCCAGTGGACTTTTCATTCTTCAAAAGAAATCACTTGGAAGATATTTCTTTCTGCTATGTGTACAAAGAACCAAGTACAGGAAATAAAAAGACCATAAAACCCTCTAATAAAAGGTGTTTATCCGGCCGAAAAAGTTTACTTTTATCATTTGTACATGCTATAAATTTATTGCTGGGGAGATTAAAATTTAAACATAGAAGTTATACCTATTAGATATGCTTAATCTTATCCTATACTGGAAAATTTTCTGGTTACTGACTTTATAAGTCAGTCATTGCTCCAAATCTTGAGATACATCAGTGAATAGAATAGACAGCAATCCCTGCCTTCGCTGGGCTCCTGTGCCAGTCCTCCAGCCCGTGACATGGGGACTTCCTGAGTCAGGGCGAGTACCCTCCAGACTAACAGTAATAGGCACTTGCTGGCCTATTCTCTGAGCTCTTATAAATGTATGTTTCCATTTATATCCACATTTCTTCTTGCCTTGTAAAATAAAAGAGACTTAGCTTTAGCTAAGCAGGAGAACATAAGCATGTTTATATTTTTTTGTTGGAAAACCCTCCATCATTTCTGTGGTCACTTTTTTTTTTTTTCTGGAGACAGAGTCTCATTATGTTACCCTCAGTAGAGTGCCGTGGCATCACAGCTCACAGCAACCTCAAACTCCTGGGCTTAAGTGATTGTCTTGCCTCAGCCTCTCAAGTAGCTAGGACCACAGGTGCCTGCACAAGGCTTGGCCATTTTATTTTGTTGTTGTTATTGTAGTTGTCATTGTTGTTTAGCTGGCCTGGGCCAGGTTTGAACCCACCAGCCTTGGTGTATGTGGCTGGCGCCGTAACCACTGTGCTATGGGCGCTGAGCCTCTGTGGTCACTCCTAATACCTCCTTTATGCCATATGCTTTTTTTTCTTTTTTTGTGTGTGCCATATACTGTTAAACCTCCCTTGTGTCTGGAAGCATTGAATAACAGCATAGCTCAGTGGTTAGGAGTCCCACTTGCTCTCTGGGAGACCTTGAGTATCTTGCTGGCATTGTTTCTATTCCCCATCTGGGCAGTGGGGTTAACAACAGTATCCATCACAGAAGATTCGTGGGTGGGGCAAAGGAAATAGTGTGTGTAAGATCCAAGTCTGACACACATTTAGCAAATGTTGCAATTTTAGAGTTGAAATGGTCTTTATTATATTCTAACTTGTTAACTTGTTTCCTTAAGAAACAGCCCGTCTCTGATTACTTTTGACTGAATTTTACTGAGAGAATCCACTCACACCAGTGCTCACTCTGAGTCTAGCATTGCTCTTGATGCTGGGGACATCAAGGTAAAGATGGCACAGCCTCTTCCTCCTGTTCAGTTCAGAGTTCAGTTCAAAGAGAAGCAATTTAGGGGTGGCACCTGTGGCTCAAAGGAGTAGGGAATCAGTCCCATATGCCGGAGGTAGCGGGTTCAAACCCAGCCCCAGCCAAAAAAAAAAAAGAATTAGGTCAAAGAGAAGCAATTTAAGCAGTAATTTTAGAAGCTAGGGTTTCCTACAAGGGTGACATATTATAGAAAAATGGCTTCAGTTGTCACCTAACTTTGTCAATACCTTCTAAATTCATAACACATATGAAAGGCTCTGGGAAGTCCACTAAAGTCAAGAAATCAAGACTCATGGACTCTATCATTCCCCACACTGTGTGGCTGTGGAATTTCCCTTTTGTTCCTGCATAACACTCCTTGGACCAATATTCCAAGTTTGTTTTTTTTTCTTTTTTTTGAGATAGAGCCTCAAGCTGTCACCCTGGGTAGAGTGCCGTGGCATCACAGCTCACAGCAACCTCAAACTCCTGGGCTCAAGCGATTCTCCTGCCTTCGTCTCCCAAGTAGCTGGGACTATAGGCACCTACCACAATGCCCGGCTATTTTTTGGTTGCAGCCGTCATTGTTTGGTGGGCCCAGGCTGGATTTGAACATGCCAGCTCAGATGTATATGGCTGGCACCTCAGCTGCTTGAGCCACAGGTGCCAAGCCCAATATTCCAAGTTATATACTTTAAAAATGCTGATGTATTTTTTTCAAAAGCTATTCATCAGTTATTCAGTAATTAAGAAAGTGTTCTGGGCAGCATCTGTGGCTCAGTGAGTAGGGTGCCAGCCCCGTATACTGAGGGTGGCGGGTTCAAACCCGGCCCTGGCAGAACTACACCAAAAAAGTTGCTGGGTGTTGTGGCGGGTGCCTGTAGTCCCAGCTTCTCGGGAGGCTGAGACAAGAGAATTGCCTAAGCCAGGAGCTGGAGGTTGCTGTGAGTTGTGACACTACGGTACTCTACCGAGGGTGACAAGTGAGACTCTGTCTCTACCAAAAAAAAAGAAGATGTTCTGATATTTAATAACATTCTAACTAGTGATTGCTGATCTTTATCAACTCCTACTAAAGAACTCTGCCAGGTACCTTCCATTTCATTCTTGTCCTTATACTTTTGCGGTTCTGTTCCCTTCACTATCCAGCTTTGGGCAAGTCTCCAGTGTCACTAGGCTTTGGTTTCTTCATAAGTCATATAGGGTTGGTAGACTGGAGTAGTGGTTCCCAAAGCTGGTTACTTCTCAGAATCACTTGGTAATCTTTTTAAAGAACACAGGCCTCACCCCTTTGGATTTGGACTAGGGCCTGATTTGGACTAGGGCCTGAGTATGTTGTAATTTTTAAAAGCTTCTCTGATATCCGCAGACAGCTGGTCTGTCATGTATTGGTAGGTGTGTGTGTGAGAGCCACTGGCTTAAACACAGAGACCCAAGGTCCCTTCTAGCCTTGAATGTTCCTCCAGAGCTTGTGTATTCAGTTCAAATATTTGCATGCCATCTTTATATACAAAGTATTGAGGAACATAAAAAGGGTACTATGATAATACTTTGCTAGTGGGTGGAAATCCTTCAAATGGTGTAGATCTGAGTGCATTTAAATGGTCATTTGAGGCTGGGCACAGTGGCTTATGCCTGTATTCCTGGCACTCTTGGAGATCGAGGCCAGTGGATTGCCTGAGTTTGAGACCAGCCTGAGCAAGAGCGAGACCCCATCTTTAAAAATAGCCAGGCATTATGGCACACACCTATAGTCCCAGCTACCTGGGAGGCTGAGGCAAGAGGATCACTTGAGCCCAAGAGTTTGAGGTTGCTGTGAGCTATCAAGACAGGGCACTCAGGCAATGGTGTCAAAATGAGACTGTGTCAAAAAAAAAAATGAGTAATGTCACCCAAAACCACAAAGTATCTCCTATGGCCACTCTCTTGGCTCTCTCTCTTTTTTTTTAAAATTAAATTTAATTTTTTTATTAAATCATAAAGAGGTAGATCATGTATACATTAATGCATTCTGGGGTACAATGTGCTGGTTTCATATACAGTTTGGAATGCTTACATCGTACTGGTTAATATATCCTTCACCCCATTTACTTAATTATTGTGCTAAGACATTTATACTCTATACTTAATAGATCTGACATGGACCCTTGTAATATGCACCACAGGTGTGATCCCACCATTCACCCTCCCTCCGTCTGACCTCCCCTCTCCCTTCCCATCATCCCTCTTCATCCCGGGCCATAGTTGTGATCCATTCTTCATATGAAGGTGTGAGTGATTGTAAATTGGTTTCATAATAGTACTGAGTTACACTGGATACTTTTTCCTCCATTCTTGAGATACTTTACTAAGGAGAATATGGTCCAGTTCCATCCATATAAACATAAAAGAGGTAAAGTCTTCATCTTTTTAAGGCTGCATAATTTTCCATGGTATACATTTACCACAATTTATTAATCCATTCATGGGTTGAGGGGCAACTGGGCTTATTCCATGACTTGGCTATTACGAATTTAGCCGCAATGACAATCTGATGCAAATATCTTTGTTATAAAGTGATTTTTGGTCTTTTGGATATACTCCTCTTGGCTCTCTTTTTAGAAATATACTCTAAATTCATGAATGTGTGTGTATATGTAAACACGAACGTATCTCTGTGTTACACCTCCACACTTTGTAAAACCCCCTTAGGAGCAGCCTGTGTTCTGCATAGTTGGTAATGAGCGGAGCGGGGGAGGAGGCCTAAGAGGCACTGAGGCCCGGGAGCGGTGGCCCCTGGTATCCTTGTAGAGTCTCAGAGGGCCACCAGGGTCCCCTCTGTGCCAGGAGAGCTGCTCGTGTGTCTTGGGTGAGGCACCAGACTTTAATAATTTCTGGCAAACCTGCCTAATTCCTGGAAGGGTTTCCTGGGCTTCCCTTGCTGCCCTGCTCTCCGTAGGATGAAGCCCTTCAGCTGAGATCACCAGGGTGTTCCTTGGAAGGGCTTATTCAGAGAGGACTAATTCATTATCAGATACCTGTGGGTAGAGATGCTCGCTGAGCCTGACCCAGAGGAAGTCAGCTGAAGGCGATGGCTGTCACTGCTCCTCTGGGTTGGGATGCAAGAAACCCGCCTTCCTCACTGTCTCAGACACATGAGCCCTGCTGTTTGTGGTGCGATGAGAATTCAAGATTGTGGTGATTAAAATGAGGAACACAAAGTTGAAGCTCGGACATGACCCGTACCAGGGAGGTCCTGTGCCTTATGTGGGTAAATGAAAGGCAAGAAGGGACTTAAGAGCTTGTTAGTGATGGAATGTTTGCTTTTAAGAAATATTTCTGATCTTCCATAAGTAGCAGCTAGGAACTTAAGTACTCAGGCATCCAGAAAACGTATTTGCTATGTGTGTAAAAATTCCTCCGGAGATAAATCAGAGTGCATGTACAGTGTCAGTGCCAGCTTTTTTTTGTTTTTTTTTTTTGTTTTTGATGGCTAAAACCCAGAATCTACGTGTCGGTCTATGAAAGTCTCAGGTTCTTAAGTTACAGTGTTAAAGTGGCCTTAAAGGGGTACACAGCAACAAGGCTGAGGAAATAATAGTTCAGTGCCCAGTTCACACCTGTGTGTACTTCCTCAGTGTCACAGTGACGGTGTGACCAGTGTGAGTCCTGTGTGCTTGGTGATCCAGGGTCAGAGCCTGAATTTCACCTCCCCAGACTGCTCAAGTCTGGTGCTAGCAGGGAGTCCTGGGTGTGGTTCGGTCATGATTCCTGTTCCTTCTGTATACTTCGTACTTTCCCCTTCCTATCACGATTTTCCTGCCTCTGTGCGAAGGTGTGTGGAGGAGGGGAAGCATAGCTTGAGAATTAAGGAGAAGGGAATTGTTGTCGAGCAGCTATCACCACTTAACCTCTGCTATTTTAACTGAAATGGTAATTTTTTTTTGTTTCTTTGTTTTTCAAGGAATATTTAATGACAAGGTAGATATAACACATGTTTATCTAACATGTAATGAAATGGTAGTTCTTATCAGAACTCCCCCAGATTTTTTTTTTTTTCCGATAGAGTCTCATTATGTCACTCTCAGTAGAGAGCTGTGGCGTCACAGCTCACAGCAACCTCAATGTCTTGGGCTTAAGTGATTTTCTTGCCTCAGCCTCCCAAGTAGTTGGGACTACAAGCATCTACCACAATGCCCGGCTATTTTTATGTTGCAGTTGTCATTGTTGTTTAGCTGGACTGGGCTGGGTTAGTGCATGTGGCTAGCACCAGAACTGTGCTACGGATGCCGAACCAGAATCCCCCCAGATTATTACAATCTGTGGATGAACCACCCGGAGCTCAAACAAAGTTAAATTACTCACGTTATGTAGCCCAGAGGGATGTCTTTGACCGAGAAGTTTGTCTGACTCCAAAGCTCATATTCCTTCCATTATACAAGAGACTCTTAACCTTATCAGACACAAAGGTCCTCTCTAACAAATGCATTATGATACCACCTTTACTATCCTGAAATAAGATTGTAAACACTATTTTCTATCTACACACATAATTAAAAAACATTCCTTACCTCAGGTATTAGAAAGCAACCAGTGTAGATTTAATGTTCACTTACTTGGGAAACGATCTTAGAAGATATAATGAAGCAGTCAGGTACTCGAACCTACTTAAAATGTGAAGTCTGGATTTAAAAAGAGTAAGAATAAAATATGCAACTAAATGTTTTTGTTGAATTAAAAATAGATAAATATTTATAAATATTCGTAGTGTCAACATAATGCAACAATAGGAGCAGACTGATACCAATGTTTCATGTTAAAAATTCAAATAAGGTGAACAGCACTGTTGTCAGTGACCTGATTTTCTGCAATGATGGACGACTCTTGGTAAGGGTCTGCGTAAACAAATGTAATCTTGCCTTGATTTACATGGTAATTGCACCGCAGGGAACTTCAGAACAAAAAGTTCTTTGTGTGTAACACAGAATTGGAGTCCAGGCCTCTCAGTGTGAATGTCAGGTAGTGTTGCAGGAAGACAAGCCCCAGCGGAGAGAAAGAGCACCCAAGTACCACGTTTATAAGAGGAAGGGCTTTATTCACCAGCTGGGAGTTTACAGCATAGACGAATTCCAAATGGCCGCGCTCCCCGTCTAGCTTGATTTTTCCCTTTTTATTGACAGTCAAGAAGTTCTACCCCACAGGTACCCTTCTCATTGGCCAGTTTGAATCAAGCGGGAGATGCTAGTCCAGCCCCTACAGAACTACAGGATTTCACAGAACTTGGAAATTTCCAAGTTCCAGGAAGTTAAGTTTATAAATTCCTAAGGGCTGAGTCACCATGGAGAGGACCCTGCAAGTGTATCCTTGTGCTCTCCTTGACAAGACTTGTTCT
>CAUYRH010073763.1:0-63479 GCA_963574655.1 Perodicticus potto
TCTTTTAAAGCCAAACAGAGATCACTGCCCAAAATAGCAACCTGAGGGTGGGTGAGAATGTGAAATGTTGGGCAGTGGATTCCTGAGCACCTTGTTTTACTTGCAGCATTGATGGCCCCTCTGTAACTTTCTAGAACTGGAACCCCATGGGAATACCCTTTGCTCTTTTTCCTTTGTCTTGTTCCAGTGGGTCAGCCCCTAGACGCTGATTGTCAAAGGAAAGTTTTTAAAGGAAGAGTGGAAAGGACGGCAAATAAAAATCCTTATGTCTGTTTTTGTAGACACTTTGTAATATATGTCATTGTCCTTCACTGTTATAGTTACGCTGCCGCAGCTCTAAGACGGCACTGACCACAGTGGGTGGAAGGTACCAGCACGTGGGCTGAGAACTGCTTCTGGCCTAGGGTGGGCTCTGGAACAGTGCACACGGCATGAGAGGAACACTCCAGGTATCACTTATTAGAACTGAGGAACCTGAAACAGATGGCAGAAGTACGGGAATACTACAAGGGCCGGCTGGCCAGAGTGACTGCAGGGGCCTCTGAGCAGCCCCTCAGTGACTAGCGAACTTGGGAAGAGGCATTCTGGGGAACACTGGAAGCTGTCTTGCTTAGTAACCTAATCTTTTCCCTCTTTTTTTTTTTTTTAACTGGTCAGAAAGACTTTTCAGTCTATGGTTTACCACCACCTCGCCACTACCTGTTTTTTTGAGGCAATTGTATTAAGGAAATTAGACCTAGGGTTACAAAATGAAAGGTAGAACGTGTTTCTGTTAAACTACGGAAAGATTTAGAAAATATATTAGGCCACTTGGTTAGGAAAAACAGACTAGAGAAAGCTGTGAACTTGATTTTTGTGAATTAAAGATGAGTGATTAAAATATGATTTATTTATACAGTCTGCTAATGTGTATTATTATGCTTTTGTTGTTTTTCAGTAGGGGAGGGCAAGGGGGAGAAGCTTCATGTCCTTCGTTGAGTTAGACATAAGTAGTGAATAGTTTAGGAGTTTATCAAGCTCACTACTTTGGAATCCACTATGCCTATGTATAATACACATCACCATGTTTTTTAGATCTCAGCTGTCTGGGGATATTGGTCTCTACTAGGGGATGCCTGAGACGAAGGTATCTAGTGGTACCTATTAAAGGCCCACATTAGGAAGAGTGATCATGAGCTAACACTGCAGTAACAATCGCAGTCTATATAAAGTGACCTATGTGCATGCCACCACAAGTTATCATGGACCATCCACCTGGGATATGAAATGAGAAACTTGGCTTCCTCTGTTGTGTAACACATTTTGTAAAGTATGGTTTGTGTCTGATGAATATGATGGCAAAGTTCAAAGATGAGTGTTGGATGGTAGGGAGATACAAGAATAAGCCTTTTTCCCCTGTGAAAACCATATGTTATATAATAATTTTAGAGTGATGAAGACATGGATATTTTTATAATTTTAAAATACGCTAGCCTGCCAGAGTATGAGATTGACAGAACCAGTTTGCTTGCTCTCTATTTATAAAACTTGGCCACATTTGATTCAGAGAAGCTAGAGATTCAGGGAAGCTAGACTTAGATGGTTGAGTAATATGGGATGTGGTTCAAGGACCATAGAGCATGTCAGGCCATTCCTGCAAATGACTATAATATGTGAAATGTGATATATAGCTAATTTCATGTTCTCACTGAGAAGAGGTGGGGATAAACATTCTTGCTGAGGCTTGTCAGATTCCTGTAACCTTTGGCCAGTCTCTTAACAATAGCCACTGAGAGAGCACGTGGAGAGTGCCTTGTCTTGCCTGCCATGGAAAACAATCTTAGAAGAACCACTGTCTAAGGGTAAGATGAGAGCTGTGCAAACTATTCTGAGCTTGAGTGTTAGCTGATGCAGTGCTAAATTTAGCCAACATGTGTCCAGTGTGGTCAGGGGTTCTGATTCATTGAACATTTTGATTGATGGAGACAGTTTTAGTGGATGCTGTAAGAGTTAGACTTGCTCTTCACTTTCCCTTTCAGATTTTACAGTGGACAGTTTAGCTACAGCATTATATCATTAAGTACCAAATCTTAATAGGTGGAAAAAGGGTAAAAACTCTGGTCAAGTGTACTGACCCTAGTACCATATCACTATAAGGTTAGTTTGAAAATAACACCCTATTAACTTTTCTATAATTTGTATGTCTCATAAAAGTAGAATGCTGACTATATAGGGTGAATTTCTCAGATTCCTCTTGGAGTTTACCGATCCATCCTTGCATATCTTTGGCAGGTAAGCTCTTGCAGAAAGTGTCTTTGAAATTCTCTTAAGTTTCTTATTTTGGCATTACTTACACTTGTCCTTAACATCACAAGTCTCGCTTTTAACGTAGGTGTCTGTATTCAGTCAGGTTCTAGCAGAGGATGTTTCTTGCTCCATTCTAAGTTGTTCCTCTGATCTGCAGAGTGAAGAATTAACAAAAGAAGCCATAGCAATAGTATAGGCCCTTTGCTGGAAGACTACTGAGCCCCATTCCAACTGTAGTGATTCACAGTTCTACTTTGTTTCCTTTTAGAAAAGTATTGATTCAAAACCTGGACAAATTGATTATTACTGTATTATTACTGCATCTTTGGAACACATGCTTGGGGAGAAAAAAATTTTTTTTTTCTAAACCCTTTTCTATATATCTGTTGATAGGCCTAAACACTCCCCACAGCCACAAAGCTGGGAGGCATTGATAACTGCTCATGCCCACTTTACTAACTAGGAAAGCCTCCCTGTCTCTCACCCAGGAAGGAAGCAATCAGTTATTAACCTCTGCCCAGTAAGGCCTGAGATAGGAATTCTATGGAAACAGCAGTATAGTTAGGAGAGAGAAGACTCTTTTAATCTGAAGTTCAAGGACAGCCTGCACCAGTGCTGCCTCCCCAGGAAGATTCTCAGGAAGTCATTAATGGCAAAGTTAGATGGCATTAAACTTGTTCCTCTGCCCTTGTGAGAGCAGATGCAAGAATTCAAGGGCTAGCCAACACTGACTGTGAAGTTTGTTGGTGCCAGACTCTGAGCTAGGTGTAGTGGAGGATACTGACTTGAGTAAGAATATAGTTTATCTTTTCCAGAAGCTCAGAGTCCAACTCAGGTGGGAGGAAGGGGAGAGCAAGACAAGATCACAAAAGAAAATGCCTGGCAGAATGTGAAAAGTGCTCTGACCAATCTTAATTGCTGTGGGAGGAAGACAGTCTAAGTGTATCTTAGAGCAGTGGTTCTCAAACTTGAAATCATACCAGAATCACCTGGAAGGTCCACCCCCAAGTTTCTGATCCAGTAGGTCTGGGCATGGAGCATGAAAATTTGTATTTCTAATCCCCCTGGAAATACAGATGCTGCAGGTTTAGGACCATTGAGAATCACTAACTTTGGGGAAGTAATGCTTGAATTGAGCAAGGATAAAGAATTTGGGCAGATAGGTAAGTGGAAGCAGCAAAGTTTTTAGTGGAAGTTGTGGTATAGGAATAAGAGCTGGAAAAATCCAGTAGTTACTTAAGAGAAATGGTGGTAGATAAGGGTGAATTTTGGAGAGAGCCTTGAAATACTGCAGTATGGAGTCTATACTGACTCTAGAGGTGATTGAGGAGCCAAAGGTTTTAGCAGAGAAAGCATCTAACCATAATTACAATCCAGGAAAGTTCAGCATCCCTATTAGCAGTTGTTGAGAAGGATTCTGAGGCTGAGAATAGACACAGCACCTTGGTGGTTTTTGCCATGGACAGAGAAATTGAGAATGATGGTATTCCTTCATTCACGTGTAAGGACTTATTACAGAACAGCACAGTGGAAAGGGATACAAGGTAACTGCTAAGGTATGATTTACAAGACATGGGCAATGACCGAGTCATTTACTTAGCAAAAGTAAAGTGGCCAAAAGAAGCCAGGGATACCAAAATAAAATGGAAAGCCACTCTCGGGGAATTCACAGAACATGTGGCAGGGCCTGTACATGTACAGAGATGTTCACGAAAGGCTTCCAGGAGATGCCTGAACTGAGTCGCAAAGCATTACTGAGAGTTATCCAGGGGGACTGGCGGTGTGTGTCTAAAGGTGGGGGTGGGCAGTAATGTAGGCTGGGGGAGAGAGGCTGATGTATAAGCAGCGGGAAGAGAACAAGAAGGGTGATCCACAAGGAACTGTGAGTCACTGCGTTGCAGAGTGAGGCAGGGAGTGGCAGGAGGCAGAAGGGGCAAATGACGGGGGTCAAGCATTCCAAAGTAAAGACTTCAGAGTGTGTGCCGTGGACTGGGTGACCAGCGAAGGTCTGATAGGTTACTAGGACAGTGTGAATGACACATTTACAGGAAAGTGACTAGTCTGGAGGCTGGAGAACCATCAGGACACTAGTGCAGTTGTCCCGGGGTGAGGGACCTGCAGTACTGGGCAGTGCAAACATGTACTAGAGTAGAGATGGGCGACACAGGACTGCTAGCAGGTGGGGCACGAGGGAGTGGTGGACAACCGGGACTTCTGTGGATGTAGGTCAGGTAAATGGTCACGCCAGAAATGGGGCTGGAGGCCAGAGGAAAGGGCGATGGTTTAACAGGGAAATGGATTCTGGTTTTGAAATTGTCAGTTTGAGGTACTTGTGGACCCTCCATGTGCCAGTAGCCAGCAGGCTGTTGGGCGTGAGTCTGCAGCTTAGGATTGACGTCTGGCCTATAAGTACTAATTTGGGAGCCATTAGCATTCATGTAGGGAGGAATGTTAAGAACGTACAGTGGTCTGGGAGCACTAACAAGTAGGTAGAAGAGGTGTAGGTCCAAGAAGAAACATCATATGAGAGGGCCAAAGAGAACTGGGACGCTAAGGGACCAAAACCTTCCCAAAAGGAGGGTTGTCACAAGGGAGGGCAGCTGCGGTGGGGAGTGAGCCGAGCTGCTTATGACTTGGGAAATGGGAGGGGAGAGGCTGCTGATACCAACTGGGGAGGCAGGAAAGGGCTGGCTCAGGTATGGTGGGCCTGTGAGGTTTGGGATCACGTCTAACAGGTAGTTGGACTTTGAAGTTGTGGTGCTGTGAAGGCACAAACTGGGTTAAAGGTGCCGATTTGAGAGTCTGCTGTTGAGAAGTACAGACTACATAAAACCTTGGGGAAAGTCATTCAGGGGCAGGAAGGTAGAAGACCTGACCAAAGAATAATCATAAAGGCGGGAATCTGATCCAGTTCATGGAGGCCAAATCTAAAGGCCCTTACTATGGAATCAGCCTCCTCTTGGTAAGGGAAGGGTTTGGACTCTGGTGAGGTCCTTAGAAGAAAGACTCCTATAGAAGTGGCCATGCTAAAGGATTATTCTAGCTGCCATTTTGTCATTCTCCACCAAATTCTTCTTATTCAAACTCTTAAAAGACCAAATGGTGGGCGGCGCATGTGGCTCAAAGGAGTGGGGAACCGGCCCCATATGTCAGAGGTAGCAGGTTCAAAGACTGCAAAAACAGTCAAAAACTGCAACAACAACAAAGAAGACCAAATGTCATCTTACATATTTAATCACCTTGTTTCTTTATCCACATCTGGAGTCAGTGTAAGATCTAGCCAAGAAAACAATTTTGAAGTTCCTTTTTCCTTGGGAGTTTGAATTCAAAATGAATTTTCACAGGCACTAATAGTCAATATGAGCTGGAAAGTGTAGAAAACTTGTCACTTGTGAATGAATCTAAAACTACCTCCACACCTCTAGGAAGACTGATCTGGTAGCATTTAGGACACAGTGATAGAATGGAAGAGGCAGGCTAGGAGAGGGATGGCAGGGCCCCAGGTTGGGGTGGGAGCATTCAATCATTTGCCAAAGGCTTTCGGTTGCAGGAGAAATGAATGCAAAATGGCACTGCCAAGATGGCACCAATGGGACTTCTGCAGTGTCTAGATGTGGGGAACAGGGACATCCGCCAACTGGAAAGCTTGACATCTGCACAGATGGCCCAGGTGCTCCTATCTCTGCTAGACTGGCTGGCACTGCATGTTGCCGTTGGTGAGTGAATGAGGGCAGCGGGTATTACAGGAGGACTGGCAGAGTGGCCTGGCATGTCATCAAAGTATACCTGGGCTTGCAGACAGAGTCCCCTGGTCTTCCAGAACTGAAGCCCTGCGACCCCACTGGGCTCCCTTTTAAATCTTCCCTCCACCCAGAGTCAGCAGCAAGAATCAGACTGAGCTTCTGGCACAGGAGCTTGTCCATGAAAAGTTTATTAGAAGGCCACTTACAAGAGAGAGGACACAGATCTTTAAAAGATAGAGGTACAATGCTTAAACGTACTCTGCTTTTAAAATATAAAAGTTAGAAAAGTCTAAAACACTATAAATACATACATGCTTTTTACAAAGATATTGAAAGGTCACACTGGCTGAACAGTGAAGGTAATCAACATCCTCCATGTTCTATCCTCCACCTCCACACACCAAAACCAGAGTCCGGAACAGCTGAGTTGCTGCAGCAGCAGTACAGATACGAGTGAAGGCTTCTTGGCTAGAGATGGCTCCATCTCTCTGTGTAAAGTGTTCACCCCTTAGAAGGGACAGGGGCTTGGTTCAGAGAACCTGTGTACAGGGGCCTAGATTTGACTCAGAGCTGCCTGTTTTTACACACTGCCACCCAAGCAGCCAGCCTGGTTTGGTGTTTCTGGATGCTGAGCCAAAAAATCACTACACTCTCCACCAACGTTCAGAACTGGCTGTGCCCCAACTCTTCTAGCCACTGTCCTTGGGAGGAGAAACCTTTCCAACTTTCTTTAAAAAATTAAATAGTTATCTATGTAAATGGTTTTAAGGAATTATTACATAAATATAAAAACACCAGAATACTAGAGTATACATTATTTCTGCATTAATAAAAAAAAAAGAAAATCCATTATAGAATCACTGAGAATTTCTAGATCCAGTTTATATGAGAGGCAAGTTTCTTTTACGAGATAGCTGCGTTTCTGAAATTTTGCCTGTGTAGCAAGTCACTGCCCCACCGACTGGAAACTCCTATCACAGATGCTTCATCTCCACTGTTGACCCCTTTCCTTGGGAGGACATGTTTCTGCTTTCCTTACCCACCCGCCTTGAGAAGCAGCTGATACTCCTTTAAAGGGTGGTGCCCATCCTGAAGACTATTACTTGAAGGGGTGCTACAGGGAACATTTATGTCAGGCAAAGAAAAATGATACAGCTTAGCTGTGTTGAGGTTTTCTGGTAAAGTGGAGACATGGATGCATTATGGCAAAACTCCCATCTCTAGCCAAGTCACACAGAAACAGGGTCCAGAGCTAGACCTGTGCTCGTGTGTAGCCCCCTTGGTGTGTAGCCCCTTGAGCGGCCTGCAGATTCCTTTCTCTCCATGGTCTACTGTGAGCTCCGGCCCTGCTGGAGCCTATCATGGAGCTTCAGAGATGGCCGCTTGGGGCTAAGAATGAAATCAGATACTTGCGTTCTCCCCAAACTACTCACATACATGCATGACAGGCACACACTGCTTAAAGAAAACCTTTCTGTGGTTTGAGTAAAAACATTTAGCCTGGAATATGTCCAAACTCTAAGAAGCCAAGGGAAAATGGAGAAAAACAAAACAAACTCAGCACATGGTATGTGCTACAGCTTATTTCAATACATTAACAATGATTTAAAAAAAAATAATCACCACAGTCAATAAAAAAATACAACAGACAACATAAGGACAATGGAAAGTCTGCCAGCAGCCTTGCCCTCATGTGTGTTCTTCCTAAGAGTCAAAGTCCCCGCTCCCGACTCGGGGCTTGTCTCAAAATGTCAGACCTGCAGCCTGCCAGGGAGGTGGCCAACTGTGATGATGTTCCAGCACAGGCCTGTAATCCAAACCCACTGGGTAGCTGCAAACATATGTGCTAGAAGGTTCTAAGTTACTAAATAAAATTGGGAAGAAGAGGGCTGGGGGAGGTGGTGGAAGGGAAATAAAAGTTGGCTCCTTGGGAGGTGCTGAAGACAAGGATCTACACCCTGATGCTAGCTACATTCGGTCAGGGTCAGCACAAGCCATAAGGTGTGATGTCATGGCAGGACCCCGGGAGCGGAAGTGGGAGGACAACACACGTGGTCTTGTTGCCTAGATGAGCTACACTTGGAACTGCTATCTGGCAGCCACTCTCACAGCTCCTAGAAAAACAGTCCTGGGACAGCACCTGTGGCTCAGGGAGTAGGGCGCCGGCCCCATATACCGAAGGTGGCGGGTTCAAACGTGGCCTCGGCCAAACTGCAAAACAGAAAAATAGCCAGACGTTGTGGCAGGCACCTGTAGTCCCAGCTACTCGGGAGGCCGAGTCAAGAGAATCGCCTAAGCCTAGGAGCTGGAGGTTGCTATGAGCTGTGTGACGTCACGGCACTCAACCAAGGGCAATAAAGTGAGATTCTGTCTCAAAAAAAGAACAAACAGCCCTGGTTTCCTCTTGCCCCTTTCAACGGTCCTTTTAAAAAGTTTTTTAATGTACAAATGTCATTCATACAATAGGATTTTAAACCTAAGAAAACTAGTTTTGTGACTTAAAAGAAGGACACTATTACACATGCCCAAAGCACCTACGTAGCGTCTAGGATGGGAGTGACACCACGTCCCAGCCTCTTAAGTATGGCCAAATTTATTTTCAGTGATGCCAAAGGTGGGCTTGCCTACAATCTCCTCACATGTCCTCCTCTGGTAGTCTCTAGTCTATAAAGAAAGGGCCAAGGAAGTAGCCTTTGGAAAAACACAAAACACTTCTCGCTCCCAGAAGCAGCCTTCTGGTTTGAGAACTGAACGTTCTAAGACACCATCCAAATGTGTAATTTCATCACATTTGAGGTGTGTAACTTGCTAAAAGTATACACTGTCTTCCCTTCACCTGGAATGAGGCAGGCCTTCCACAGATGACAGGATTATCAGAACTGGGCTGCACCTGAAGCTAGTTCCCAAGCAGCTGGGGGACAGCTGTGTGCCTCCGGGGATGGTCTGTGCGGCAGGTGGAGAAAGCAGGCCCTCAGACTGCTGCCTGCGGGTTTTAGGACAGGGACCGGGACTGTTCCAGAAGAAGTCAAAACGGAATATTTGTGCCCTGGATCTTGGAGCTGACTGGGAGTGTGATGCACACACAGGTTTGGGGGGCTTCCTGTGTTTGTAAGGAGCAGCCCACAGATCATTTCTTGCCAAGCACGTACTTCAGACCCACAGTACTTGGCTCTCTCAGAGGAAGTGAGGGGTTTCATGTTTTCTTTGGGTTCTGTGTCAACATCCCTGCGAGAAGACTCACATCTGGCGAGGTGCTCCTCCGTTCTCTTCCTGTGTCCTCAGGAGACTCAGGGAGCAGCTCTCCTACCTGGAAACCTCAAAGCTAGAGTTTCAGAGGCACAGGCTCCTGCAGGAGAAACACCAGGAAGCCCCTACATCTTCCTACAGCATCAGAAATGTCATCACAGTTGAGAGTTCTAATCTGCCAGAAGTATATGCTTTCTTCCCTTCACTTGGAATAAGACAGGACTTCCATAGGAAATCCTTCTATTTTTCCTGGTATAAATTCATGCAAAAATGTGGGATAAGTCATTTCATTACAAAACAGCAGCAAAGAAAAAAGTACCAATCGAGAATGGCAATTCTCTCTGCTGTATTCTGCAAAAGGCAAGTAAAGAAGAAGGCTCTTCTTTCTTTTTTCCACTTGGAATAATTTATACTAGTTTTCTTCCTAATTGCCACTGGGAGCAGTACTTACTACACAATATAACTGCTGTAGTTGCCACTGATGCTCCTCTGCGGTGAGCTAGATAATCTCATATCCCAAGGGAAAGATGACAGAACTCTTTGCACCAAGCCTGCAATTTTAAAAGGTGTAAAAAAATTTTAATAGCCCTTTTCATTTGCCTACGTTGGCCTGAGATTTTTCCCTTCTGGTGAATTTGCTTCTGTAAATTTCAGCTTCTATAAGTGCTGGCAGGTGCCTTGTCAACAAAAACCTGGAAAAGCTTCCCCTGGGAAAGAAAAAGGAGAGAAGTAGTTGCTGGGACTTGCTCTGGTTTCCCAAAGTGCCAACCCAGGATTTTTTTAAAAATATAAAACAAACATTTAAAAGAGCACATGATAAAATTGATTTAATTACTGCAACTGACTACATAAACCATATAGCCGTATGCATCGGAATCTGGAGTGAGCTCTTACAGAGGACCAGGGACGCACTCAGGATGGTGTGGCCTCAGCCTAAACACCATACTAAGACCACAGCCCCCAGCTTCCTGTGAACACTTACCATCATTCAAATCTCTTTGAGATTAATGTGATAATAGAAACTAAACACTGCATCGCACTGAGCCTCAGCAGATCCTTCCAACTTTTCAAAGTGAAAAAGGACATGTTTTTAAAGTTTTTAAAAAAGAGGTGGCTCTCACCAATTCCCACTGTCCAGCGCACACATTCTGCTGAATATGTGCTAATCAGTATGTTCCCAGAGGGGAGGGAGACTAACAAGCCTCCTCCCCATCCCAAGTCCTTCTGGTTCCTGAGGCTCAGGGTCTGCTGGAGTGGTGAGGCTTGATCAGGAGTGCTCACTTGAAGCTTTGTCAGAAGCGCTGAGAGCCGGGCATGAGGTCTCTTTATGACCTGAAGGCTTTTCCTACCAATAACCCCCTTCCAAGGTGAACTCTACAATCCAGTCCTCGACAGAAGGGCATTTCCAGTTGGACTGTGACATCCCAGACTGCTGTCATTAAAAAAAGAAGGAGGCTGAGAGAGGGGCAGAAACACTACCTGTTCTGTTCACTCCTGCCACCAGAGCAGAAGCCTTCTTGCCCTTCAAGCTAGTGCCAAAGGGCAGGTATGTTCAGCAGACACAGGTGTTCATAAAATCCACCACTGGGTTTGCTTTTGTGTTTTGGAAAACAGGTTGGTGCCACTTTAGTTCAGGGAGAAAACCTTCCTTGACAACACTGGGTTGAGTAGAGTTCCAATTTTCTCCACTTTCCACATGGCCATTTTCCCCAAGTCCACCCTCCCCACCCTCCCCCTTCACACCGGATGTCTCTAAGACACGCTGGAACAGCGGATGCTTGGGGAGCCCATCTGGGTAAGGACCTTGTCAAGCCACTGCAAAGGCCCATTCAGGTGCAGCTCGATCCAGCAGGGGGTGCTGGTCACTGTCTGTCTCCTGCAAGAAATAAGGAAAGGGGGAGAGTAGGAGACTTGAAAAATGTTCAGGACACATAAATCAGAACACCTTTTTCTGCTTTGATGACAGTCTTTCTCCCAAAGTCAGAGATACATCCTACCTTGTTAGATAATGCCCTAGAAGAGGTGCCAATAACTTGATGAAACTACCAAGCCAAACTCCTCCAAGGAGGGAGGGCTTGGAGTAAATCAGGTTCTCTCGAGGGGGAAGGAAGTCGACCTTAAAGAGTTAAACATGTAAAAAGTCGATTCCAGAGTACCCTAGAGGTGCACAATTACTGTGACAAGCCCCTCAGTGGAGAGACCTCCAGCCTGAGCAAAGGTCTCCCTGGCTCCCATCTATACCAAACGGGCACCTGTAAGTTCTCCCATCTCCAGATCCAGCCCCAGCAGGCTGCAATGACGTGTGTCTGTCTGATTGAGGGGTGTTTTTTACAAAGCGCCGACAGAGTCCACATGCCTTCAGTTCCCAATGTGCTGATATAATTCCCATCTACGGCCTTATTTTGGAAAATCTTACAAGTAGAGCGAGCCATGGAACAATTACTGGAAAAAACCAAGGCACACCACACGTTTCTTTTCCCCAAAGCGCTTTGTCTAATTTCAGGCTAGTTGATGACGCAGCTCACAGGCGGGCTCCCAAAGGCCTCTGAGGAGCAGAGGCTATCTACTGAGGCCAGAGTCACTGGTGCCAGCTGGAGGTGAGAGACATGGGCCCTGGGCCTTGCTTTAGGCCACCTCACAGGGAGAAGAACTGAAATCTTACTCTCCCTGGCCCAAGAGGCAGAAGGAGGGCAAGACTATTCTGGGAAGGGGCTGTACCCGCCACTAGGCTGCCGTACATGCTGCCAGGCAGCAGTGACGCAGTGGGCTACAGAGGACTGGGTGTGCTGGCAGTATACCCTGCACGGTGATACAATGTCCCCAGGGAAAGCCTTCTGCCACCAAGAAGCCGCTTTCCAGCACTTGGAACTAGAGGCCGCAATGCCACACCAGGTCCAGGTCTGCTGTCCTCGGGGCACCGCCCTCCCTGCTTGGCCTACTCTGTCTGAGTTGCAGGGAGCTTCTGAAATGGGCTCACTGTCTCAGCTCTGGGGTGACTGCCTGATAGACGGTACCTGAACGTGTCCCTCTAGACCATAGTCTGGCATAAGAAGAGCAAATGGACTTTTCCTTGCTCTTTTCCATTGGGGTCCATCTTTAAATACTTCCCTTCTCCACTAAAAAGTATTAATTTTCTAACCTTTCACTCTTGTTCCCTGAATGATCTAAGTCAGGGCTAAAAGGTTGGCTAAAATGTCTCTCCAGCTGGACCTTTGGGCCTGGGCTAATTTCTTGAGGCCGTCATAACATGGCCTCAAGTTCTCTTGAGGTCTGACCACTTTGATTGCTCAAGTGGTCACTTCTGGATTCCAGAAAGACCCCAGAGACCCAGGTGCTACGTCTCCTGACACCATGGGGCAGACACAGAAGAACAGCAGCTGACATACAGTAAATGGGAGAGGAGGACTTTACAGACCGAAATCCTTTAATGAGAATCTGACTTTCCATAAGTCATGCTCATCTGGATTTCATTATAAACGGTGGCCCAGAGCCAATGCTGAAATGGGTTTGGCCCGGGTGCAGAATGACTGCAAAACAAAATGAATTCCAAACATCTGGAAAAATGAAGAGAGGGGTAGAGTAACTTGCAAGGCGCTGGCTCCAGTTGACATGTGGGCACCTCGGCGTCTGCCACAGGAGCTGAGGGTTGGCGGGGGTGCGGGTGGAGGACAGAAGGAAGGGTGCACAGCCCCTGCCTCTCAGGAAACCCCCATCCGTGTGTGGAAAGGAAAGAAGGGACTGGAGTCTCTAAACCCAAACCAGCACTGAGACTCAATCCAGCAGACTCAGTGGACCTATTATAAGTGCCATGTGTCAACCTAGAATTCTAAAAATTCTTTTCTGAGCAAGAAAACTTTACTCCTTCATCACTCCCCAAGTCTCCTCCTCGCCTCCCTGATTCTCAGTTTTAATTTCCTAGCTCCTCAGGGTTACCAGTGTCCCTGAGTCAGAGATGGAGCCACAGAGAAGGGCAGGAACAGAGAGGTGAAGACTTAACTTCCTGAAAAGGGTCATTCTAAAACCATCTGCCCAAAATGAAGAACAGCAAAGAAGAGGGGCACAGTTGTAGGCTCTGCCTCTTTACTCATGATGAGACTGAGGCAAGTCCTTTTCCCCTCCCTAGTCCTCAGTTCCCTCATCTGTACAGTGGGGAGGATGTCACAGTCCCTACCCACGGACAGGTGAGGATGAAACGGGACGTATGTGTTCCCCATGCCCAAGAAACTGTTCCTACCCAGCGAGCACTGTTCTGCTCTGCCTCATGTTCCAGGTCTGGCTCGGCCCCCTGCCGCCTGCCAGGCCCTGCCTCTCTGAGGACCCACCGCCCACTCTGCAGTGCTGAGTGGCTCGCAGCCGGATCCCGGTGCAGTGCGGGCAGTGCCACTGACCTGTACTCCGCGCCCCAGCCTTTGACGAAGCTCATGCGGATGGTGCACATCCGGGTCAGCTGGTAGACGGCCTCAAAGCCCTGGTTGACAGACTGGGCCAGGAGGGCAGCGAACTCCTGGTTGTTGAAGATCTTTAGGTTGCAACCTGCCAGACACACACAAACAGTGCCCAGGGGTGGAAGAGTGCACAGGCTGGCAGCTCCTCTCCAGATAAAACAACCCCAGGGCCCCCCAAAATGGCCGCATTCCCACGGCCCCAGGGGCACACTGCTGTGTGATGCATTCCACACTCAGAGAGCATGAGCGATGCATAGACTCACACCCTGCACTTGAATCTTTGACTCTGCCACCACCCCACTGGGAAACAAGGCTGACGAACGTGAGAGGGGAAATCAAGGCTGTCCTGCAAGCTCCGGCTTCCAGAGCTGTGGGAAGTCTGCAAAGCAGGTTTTTGTGAGCAGGGAGATGGCGTGGGCAATAGGGCCAGGGACAGATAGGGAAGGGACCTTAGCCAGGGTGCCTGTGCTGTGTGAGACTGGCTGACCACCTGGGAACAGGAAAGCTGGCTGTCCCACAGCAGAGGGGGGCAGCAGAGATAGGCTCGCTGTAAGGCTGGTGGGCCTGCCATTCCAACTGGCAGCTTGGCAGAGGGTTGGGGACACAGTTCACCCAGGCTGCTCTGACAACCTGCCTGGTGCTAGGCTAGGAGGGCGTGAGAGATCTGATCTACATTTTGGCCTCTGGGCACAAGGCTGGGTGGAGGTGACATTCACAGCAAGGTGAAGGTGTGCATCTAATTCTCCAGACAATAAAACTAAAGACAGGCACAAATAAAGTTTAAAATAAACCTCCTGTTTGAAGACCTACTGCCTGAGTGCCAGGAATGCGTCAGCTAGAAAAATAAAGACAAAAGCACATGCCGGAAATAATCAAAGGTGAGCTGAGGTGACTCTCATGAATGGGCCAACACCAGGCCCCTAATCTTGCTGTGTGAGTCTGACTTGGTGACTTTCTCTTTGTGACCCTGTCTCCTCTGTAAAACAAGAGGCCTGCCTCGGGGGTCCTTACAGCTCTGACTTCCCATGAGCTGACAAACACCAGGGCCAACTCAGCCCCCATGAAGAGGATGGGGGTGGGGCTGGGGAAGGGAGTAAGCAGAATGCCAGGAATGCAACTGAGCTTCCTCTTCTCATTTTCTCCAAGGGCAAGTGTGGTGGAACAGGGCTGACTCTGGGCAGGAGCCCCCAGCAGAGCCAAGAAGCAGTGAGAGCAAGACTCAGGCATCAGCCAGTCCTGGGCTCCATCCTGGCTCCACCACTTGCTAGGTAGGTGGAGGCAGGTGGCTTAAACTCCCTGAGCTCTCCTCAATGTAGCTCCTACTTGCAGAGTCAAAATAACTGAAGAGGACAAGTGAGATCAAAAGGCAACCACAAGGTGCTCTGGCAACATGGAGCACTGTAACCATTTCAGACGCTCATTCTGAAGTCTTCCTTGTTCATGGCTTGCCACTCCACTCTCATCTGCCACTCAGCGGGCAGGGAAGGACACCATACATGTGCCACAGGCAATGGCCTGACCCAGGCCACATGCTACCAGCCAGTCACAGACCACATTTTGCAGGCTGCATGCCTAAAGAAGTGGGCGCTGGTTGGGGCTTTCTGCCCACCTTTCCTAAGAGGCCTTAGATCAGATCAGCCTCCTGCCTGAAGCTGCTCTCCAGCGATATTCCTGTCCTAACCACCCTCTGAGGTATAGCCTTTTGAGGGCACAAGTGGAATTTGTGAGCCCTGCTCAGAAAACCCTCAACAGTTCCCCAGAATAAACCCTAAACTTTCTCATGTCCTTCCATGGCCTGGTGCCACTGTGCTTTTTAAATGCTTGCCCTGGCTTGGCACCTGTACCTCAGTGGTTAGAATGCCAGCCACATGCACCGAGGCTGGTGGGTTCGTATCCAGACTGGGCCTGCTACACAACAATGATGACTGCAACAAAAAAATAGCCGGGCATTGTGGCAGACAACTGTAGTCCCAGCTACTTGGGAGGCTGAGGCAAGAGAATTGCTTAAGCCCAAGAGTTTGAGTTTGCTGTGAGCTGTGATGCTATAGCACTCTACTGAGGGTGACATAGTGAGACTCTGTCTCTAAATAAATAAATAAATAAATAAATGCATGCTTACCCTGACTGCCTTACACACGGCCTCCTCCAGCCACAGTACTGCCTGGACGTGACCTGCTCTCCATTGCCTTGAGGTCTTTGCCTGGACTGTCCCCTCCACCTTCCTGTGCCTGCCGATCCTACAGGGCTTGAATGCCTTCTCCTCCATGAAGACTGACCTGATCTACCCCAACAGTTAAATGTGCTTTCTCCCCTTTGCACTGCTCGCCTGGTGCTTGGTACCTCTCCCCCTGTATTAAAATCATCTGTCCCTGTTCAATATACTCCATAGGTCTATAAGGTCTATGGGGTCAGAGCAGAGTCCCATCCACCTCTCTATTCGCCCACACTACCTGGCACTGTGCCCTGAATGCATGTACATCTGTGTAAGAAACGAGTAAAGGAAGGAAGTCACACTGCCTGTCCATGCATACAGGAGACAGGCAGCACCCGCATGTTAAAGGCAAATCCATCAGATGCTACATTTGCTTCCCGGAGGTTTAGGGAAGTACAGTAAGATGTCTGCACACAGAGAAGCCCAGTCAGATCACCACCAGGTTGGCAATGCAAACATTAGCGAAAGACAAGGTAAGAAAGACATGTCCTCTTAGCAACCCAGGCTTGTGCTCCGGGAAAGGACCTCAGAGCAGGGGTGGGTGTGGCTTACCTGGTGGGATCTTGCAGACGGTGGCTGGGTGCCAGCCGTAGCGCTGGTTGCAGTTGGGAGACTGGACAAAAATAGCGCTGTCGCTGAGGCATTCTGCGAAGACCTCCCCGCCAATGTAATAGAGCCGCACGCCTCTCCCTAGAGAGATTCAGTTAGCTGGGCCCAGGGCGCCCTTGCCCATGCACAGTGGCCCTGGGGCCAGTACAGGAGGCAGAGAGGCAGGGGAGGATCCCAATGATTGGTTCTCTCCCAGCTCCCTGGGCAAATAGGACCTAGAGCCCAAGCCTAAAACCCAAGTAGGGGAAATCATGGGCAATACTGGATTCCTAAGGCTAATGGAGGCAGATGACAAGAGAAAAGAGCACGGGGTAAGTCTGTGGCAGCCTCTGCCTGACCAGCAATGGGCCTCAGTCAACTTACTCAACTCTGAGCCCCAGTTTCTATAAAACGGGATGATGATGACACCTACCCTCCCAGGGTTCCTGTGGGACACGGAGTAAACGCCCCATGAGTGTCATGCTGCTGCTGCCACCACCACTGCTCTCTGTCCCTTCCCATTGTGAGATTCAGAGATTCTCTCAGTAAACCTGCAGGGCTCCCTCTGAGGCAACAGACACCCCAGAAGCCACTGCAGGGACGGCCCAGTGCTACCTCCCGTACCATTTTTCCTCCCTCAGTGTATTTTTCTAAAACATTCCACAGGTTTACCTCATTTACTTTTCTTTCATCTCTTAAATCCACTCCAGATGGACAGAAATTATTTTTAAATTGGCTCTGCAGCTCAAAATTACGTAAACACTCTGACAATGAGCTCTCTGCGCAGCCAGGGATGGTCCCTCCTCCTGCCTAGGAAAGCCTCTGTTCCGTTGTTCGGCAGGCAGAGCCCAGAGGGGCAGAAAAGAGCCAGATTTTACAGGTCAAGTGGAATAGAAAGGAGCTGACCAGCCTGTGTACCACTTGATGTTCCCTGCCCTGTCCCCATTCCTACTATTATCCCACCCACCCAACTGCTCCCTGTTTCTTCTGCTTTTGGTCCTACAGGTTTTGGTGCCATGAGACATGCAGGTGCCAGGGACTCAAGTCCCAGGAGGGCAGAAATGGGGGTGGGAAGACCCAGACCAAAAATGTTTGCTTCATTTCAGTCATTTTAAAAGAATTATTTTTAAAATGTGGAAAATGCTGGGCTCAGTGGAGTATGCATGCAGTTCCGATATTCAGGAGGCTGGTGCTGAAGGACGGCTTCAGCCTCAGTTCAAGATCAGACAGTGCAACATAGTGAGACCCCATCTCAAAAAACCTGTACCAAATAAATAAATAAAATACGTAAAAGAATAAAAATAATAAGTAAACTTGTGTATGCCACCCAGAATTAGTATCTAGTATCCTTTTTAAAGAAAAAGAAACCAGGGAGGATGGGGGTTTGGCAGTGAGGGCCATTTTGTCACTGACTAGAGCTATTTCCTACCTCCCCAGGCATCCGGTCAATCCCTGGAAAGCCAGCACACCACCTTGGATTGATGGCGTCCAAACTTTTCTTCTCTTACTATAGAATCAATTCTCTCTTCAAATGAAATCTTTCACGAGAACCCAAGAAAATAAATAACCAGACACAGAGCGACTCTGGTTCATGTGGGACCGGACTTCTACCTTGCTGTCCTGCCAGCTCCCAAGCCCCTTGCCCAACGCTTTGGGCTCCTAGACACCAGGATGATGTCTGACTATGACAACTTTATAAGCGAACCATATGACATGTAGTAACACAGCTTCTTCCGCCCTAAACTAACACCCATCTTTTACATGTGATCTGGGAGCCGGAAGGCAGGATGTTAACTGTGGTGGAAAGTGTGTAGTGGGCACTTCTCATCTTTCTACCTTTTCTAAATTGTCTAGAATAGTCGCATATGAAAATAACAAAAGATGATTACCTACTTAGCAACGTGTCTGTACTTTAAGGGTATTTTTAGTATAAGAATCCATATGTTGCCTTTCTCATAGACTTCCCTCTCTTGTCCCTTTGAGTAGGAAGGATCCAGCAATCTGAACTCCATTGTCTGGCCCTTACTCAGGGGGCCAGGCTGGAAGCATTGAGTCCCCACCCCATTCCTGCAGGAGGCATGGCACAGCTAAGAACGGGGTTGGAGAACAGAGGCTGCGCTGGGGCCGGGTAGGAGCAGAGGTGACGGGAGATGTCCACCCCTTACCGATATGCCTCCGAGTGAGCTCCACTGCCGCATTCCTGTTGACGTTGGAGAGCAGTCCCAGGCAGAAGCGCTCTGAGTTGGAGGGGTCAGTGAAGCCGTCCACTGTCATAGATGGCTGTGACGCATGGAATGTCTCCCCAACGCGCTGGTTCAGCTCATAATAGGAAATGGAGCACCAGAAGGCTGGCTCGCAGTAGGTGACAGGCTGCAGGTCTGCAGACAGGGTGGGCTACCAGGTCAGTGGGTCCCCCCGAGGTCCCATGCTCCCCAATGCACATCCCCTACACACTCTAGAAGACTGTTTCCCACTTCTCAGTGGGTCTTAATAATCTCTATTGTATAAAACTTGTGCAATCCTGGGAATAAACACTCAGGAGTCTGGAGGAGCATTCCAGAAGTCCTGCCACTCCATGTGTATAAAGAGCCACTGAATTCATTTGTTTTTAGCACAAAAAGGCCCAGCCCCTCCTGGCCTTCTCTGGACTTAGTCTTCAAGGTAGGGAGGGCATAGCCAAACTTGGAGAGAGCCCCTGGGTGTTGCTGCTGTTCCCTGGGCAGCCACGCCCCACGTGCTTCCCTCTGAGCCTCTCTACCAAGGCCCCAGAGTGACCCACACTAACCTCTGTCCCCAAGGTAAGTAACCCACACTAATCTCTTTCCCCAAAGGGGCCTTCAGTTTTAGGCACTGCATGACCTTGGCAAACTCCATCCTGTTCAGAGCAGCTCCCTGTAAGATGAAAGGCTACGACTGCCTCGTGGGCTGCACAGTGCCCCGGGGTCTATGAAGCACATGTACTAGGCCATGTCTGCAGACTGACCCCAGACCATATCTCTTATCACAGAAACTGTTTTCCACACTTCCCTGACACCGGTGCTGGGGTGGCTAACACACAAACTCAGCTAAAAGAAATTCTGACTTTGTCCCAGCTGTCCTGTAAGGTCTCAATCGGGGGCCCCTCAAAGCCAACCTGCCCTCCTATCAGGGACCAGTTCTTTCTCTTAGTAGAGTAAATAGTGGCTTTTCACCATTTGATCATAGCCTTTCGCTTCTGCTTCCTAAGACACACTTATCTGCCTCTTGCCCAGCCATGCTGGACCAACAACTGCCCTGGCGCCCTGCCCTCCCCCTTTGTGGTGCACCGCCTGCCTCTGAAGCATCACTCAGGTTTGTCCTCTCAGCCCTCCACCAAGCCCTGGGAATTGCTATACACATCAATGCCACAACCTCCTGACCCTGACTGCCCAGTGCTGACCAAGCCCACCATGTCTAGTTTGCTATACTTAAATCCCATCCCTTTGCTGAACAATTAGGGAGTCTTCTGCTTATTCTCACTCTTTCACCTCAAACCTTCATCCTGGGTTTCTCTGGCTCCTCCTTAAATACTCTTGGAGACATCTGGTAACTTACGGTATGTCTCTGTGAGCTGCTGTCTCTGGGTGTCCTGACTGTCCAAGTGGACCATGAAGGCCCAGGGTGACATCTACCCTCCTTCACTTTGTCCCTTAGCATGGGGCTGATGAGAGGGGAACAAGAATGGCTTGCCATTCCCAAGTCTCAGAACTGGCCCAAGAACCTGTTCCCTGAGTGCCAGGTAACTTCTAGGAGCAAGAACCCCGGGGGTGTGTTCACCGTACTTTTGAAGGTATGTAAAGTTCAAGAGAGAAAAGTCAGAAGCTGTTCTGCCCACAGGGAAGGCCCTAGGTGCTCCCATCACCAAAGGACCGAGTGGCCCTACTCTCCTTGGAGGGTTCAGGTGCACAATTCCCTTCTAAGAGTGAAAAAGGGCTCGGCACCCATAGCTCAGTGTTTAGGGTACCAGCCACATGCATCAGGGCTGGTGGGTTCGAATCTGGCCAGGGCCTGCTAAAAACAACAATGACAACAACAACAACAATAACAATAACAATAGCTGGGCGTTATGGTGGGCACCTGTAATCCCAGCTACTTGGGAGGCTGAGGCAAGAAAATTGCTTAAACCCAAGAGTTTGAGGTTGCTATGAGCTGTGACACCATGGCATCTACCGAGGGTGACATACTAAGACCCTGTCTCAAAAAAAATAAAATAAAACAAAATAAGAGAAGGATGCTGCTACCACAGAGGAGATGCAGACTGGTGACATCCCTGCGTCCAACTTAAAGTGTCAACTAGAGAGTCAGGACACCCTAAGTCAGGTTTCTCAACCTTGGCATACTGATATTTTGGGCCAGAGCATTCTTTGGGGCTGGGGGTGGGGTCCCGTAGAATGTTAAGCAGCATCCTGGCCTCTACCCAGGAAACGCCAGTGCCATGTCGCCAGATGCCAGCAGCACGGCCTGCGCCCACCAGGTGCCAATTGGGTACAACCATCTTGCCCTCTCAAGTCGAAGCAACAAAAAATGTCTCCAAACATCACCAGGTGTCTTTTTGGGGAGTGGGGAATTGCTGCCAATTGAAAACTATTGTTCCAGATGTTGGATCAGGTCATGGAGTACTAGCTTTAAAGGTGTCCTCCAGATGGACTGGAGGGCAATCTCCGCTTAGCCCAGACTAGCTGTGTGACTGTTAGCAACCCAGCTAAAGTCTCTGAGCTCTTGTTTCCACGTCCTCCTCCCCAGCCGCCTGAGCAGGGAATCCTCTTTATAGCCAGCATTGGCTAGACTGAGATAGCTCCCAGGAATGCAGGGCCACACTACATGGTGTTAACAGCTACTACAACCCTGATGCCATGAACTTGAACACAGCCTGTGTCCTATCTCAACCTCCATCTCAAGAGAGGGAAAGTCCTCTTTGGCCTTTCCTCTCTTCCCAGGGTGGAGCAGGGAAGGTGAGGAAGAAGGCAGGAATCTAAGCTGCTTAATGGAGAAGGGAGGGTTATGGGGGCGGAGGCCACTGCGGCCTATGCCCTGGCCCTGAGGTTGGGCTGAGCCACGTCAGCCACGTCCGGCTTTGGCTTTGCTCGATGCTTCAACATTCCACTGAGATAAGCTATATTCTAAACAATGTAGTCACTAAAATCTGAGCTATGCTACTTTTGGAAACTTAGGGAAAAAACCCAATAAGAAATCCAAGTGCAATCCAAGCATTCAGAGTGGACAGACAGAGTATCAGGGCTGCTGGTGCAGGCTCTGCTGACCTTGCTGTGTGATCCTGGGGATACGATCTCCTTCTGTGGCCTCAGTTTCCTGTCTGTACAATGACTGCCATGCACCAGAAGACATCTCAAGCTGACCATCTAGTCCTTGTGCATGGGTCAGCCTGAAGAGGCAGCTTTGGCTGATCTGGGCCCTGGCTTACTCAGCAGCGTGTCGAGGAAAATAGTCTTTACCCTGAAACCTGTCCAGCATTGCCTGGGCTTAGTCCAGGCAGAAGAGAAACAGCGAAGCTTCTAGGAACAATGATACAGACCACCATTCAAATTAAGAAAAGCTGGCAGGCCACCCACTGTGTGGCATGGTGCTGGGACCATGCTCTAGGGAAGTGAGGGCTTCAAAGGAATCTAAGAATCAAAGAAGGCCTTGGGGTCCTAGTCTAAGAGGCCCTCCCAAGCAGATCAGAGCCCTTATCCAAATACCACTGCCACTCACAGACACACACCAGACAGTGTTGTGGAAAACACTGCACACAAGGACCCTGACACGTCATTAGGAAGATGCTAGTTTGAAGGAGCAAAGTGATCAGGCCAGTGGCAAAGTCTACAGGCTGCCACTTCAGAGAGTGCTGTTTGGATGAGCTACCCTTCGGCTAGAAGCAGGACTGAACCAGAGCAGTGCCCCAGCCATGTACTTTCTATTCTCTGCAAACAACTAAGAGCCAGCTCTGCCTTTCTCTGCCTTCCAGCTCCCTTCCTCCCATCACCCCTCAGCTGCTTCCTCAAGGCACTGTGGGATAGGAGCTGTAGACCCCAAAGTATGGTCACTACCTCTGAGTTCTGCCTCCCATGGCATGTTTAAAAAAAACTCATATGTGTGCTCTTACTTTTTTCCCAGCGAAGGGCCTATCCACACCATGGTTAGAACTTTTTGTTTCATCCACAAGAGAAACAAAAAGTCAGGCCCTTGGAAAAGAGAAACTTACAAACGGAGTAATTATGAAGCTACTGAAAGGGCACCCAACTTGGCTCTGAGTTTCCTAGCAGAAAAGGCAAAAAGGGAATATAATATACTGTATGGCTCTGCCTGGTGGATGGGCAATGCTTATTGAACAAACAATGCTTGTCTTGGCACTATATCTTAAAAGATATCTCTCAGGGTAGGTGTCAAACCCTCCCCCCACTCCAATCAATCAAGCCAGCCAGCCAGGCTTGATCTCAAGAGTTTACCAACAAATACAGAAGTAGTTTTATGGGAGACTCCTCTGGGACATGACTCTGCAGGGTAAGGTGACACATCCTGATGGAGAGTGGTTTTGTCTCTCAAGGTAGAGAACTCTGCACACCTCAAGTGGCAGACGATGGCTCACGCCCAAGGCCTTCCCTCCCAACAGCCTTGCTCCTGCACAGACTTCTGAGCCTGAGCTAATCTCTCTTTCCAGAGCAGAGGTGTTGGAGACACAGGAACCTCCAGCTCCAGCCGTTTTGTGTTCTCCACCCGCACCAGTGTGGGTGGTGTCAGCCAGACTTCTAGAGTGGCATGGGGCACTTAATCCATGGCTGGCCCCCTGCCAGGCTAACACATTGGTTGGCTTCAGTTTTGAGCCCTGTTCCAAGCTGGCATAGCCTTTCTGTTTTGTTTAAGAAAAAGAAAACAGAATAAAACCCAGAAGGCAACACTTGGATTAAGGGATGCCTATTAAAAACATGTGCAAGAGATTCAAATCCGGTAAAGGAAAAGGTGAGGAGGCAAGAGGGGGAAATTAACTTTCTGCTATAAATCTAAAGCAGGACCCGGTAAAGGCCAGGAGCACTGATGCTGGAAAGCTAAAGGTCAAAACATAAATGGATTGGCTTTGTCTGGGTCCTCCCCACCTGGGGAAAGCAGCTCTGTCCCAATCTAGGAGATTCCATGCTCCAGTTCCCACATCCATCATGCTGCCACATCTAGGTCCTGGCTGTTTCCTTTGCCTGGCCTGGCCTTCCCTCCTCATCCGCCTGGATCAACCTTTAAGGCCCAGCTCACATGGCTGTGAAACAGTCCCTCGCCACCACCATGCATAATGAGTCTCAGCTACCTGTGCCCTTGAGTCTCCTGTGCAAGAGTTTTATACTCCCAGTGAGGAGGGCCAGCTGTGCCCCTCAGCACCTGGGGTACTAATTCCAACCTTTTCTTCTGCGATTAAAACAACAAACCACGCTGCCCATAGAACTCCATGCCCTTTCAGCTTCCAACCAGTTTGCTACAACCAAAACAGTGGCAAAGCCTGTGCTGGACACTCAGGAGTGTGAGGGCACAGCCAACTGCTCACGTCCTATCATCATGTTCCCTGCCTGTGATTTCACAAGCTATGGAACATCAGAGCTGGAGGAGGCCTTGGAAAAGAGCCTTGTGGAGCAGCACAAAGACACTGGAACCAAGCTGAGCCTGTGCCGGGGACCCCTGTCCTCTCTCCAAAGCTGGTCATCTTCTGGATGCCCCACCTCTCTATCCTGGCAGGAGTGGAAGGCACATTCTGCCTGAAGCACTCTGGGAAACCATCACCTCCTTAAACTCCAGCTCAACTCTCCCCCAGGGCACTCCCTGGTGCCTCATTTTCCTCAGTCAAGGCTACTCCCTTCCCTAAAGACCTCAATTTAAAGCAGGAAACAATTTACTCACCGGCAGGAGCCAGCTTGGTACCTTTTTCCTCTTTCTCACCTGCCGCCTCCTTCCCCTGCATTTGCCCTGATCCTTCTGACTTCTACGCTTAGGAAATTCCCGTGACTCACCAGCACGATGTGTAATAGCAGGAACATCACCTGCTCATATCCCTCTCCCTGCAAACAAAGGTCCCCGGGTCTCCAAGAACCTGCCTTGAGCAAGATGCTGAGCTGAGCCTCAATCATGCATTTGGGGTGCCTCCACGAGTCACTGCCCCTTACTAGAAGTGACTTTCCTACAGCAGGAGACTCCGCCTTCCTCAGACCTGTGCCCTGGGGCTAAGGCCTGGAGTGGGAGGAAATAAGAAAAGAAACCTGATGACTTATGCTTTATTCCTCTTTGAGCAATAACTTCTTAATAATCTCTTTTAAGAGAAATAAGCAGATGTCCTGAGATGTCCCCATCTTTTTCAAGGACAAGCTCAGGGTGTGCCTATCGCCATCCTGTGATCTGGGACCTACTGGCCATGAAAAGATGCAAAGGCTACTGCGGCTGGCTGCCCCCACTTCCCCCTTTTATTTGTTCTCCAGCCCACTGCTGACCAACTTTGTCCCTTCTTTCCCCACAAACTGCTCTCCAAAGGCTTAACACCTGCTGCCAAACGCAAAGCCTCTTCCTACATCCCATTTTGTACCTTTGCTGAACCTGGCCACTGCCACTGTCTCTTAGGGCTTCCCTCCCCTCAGACTGCCATGGGTCTATCATCCCCTGACCTTGGCTTGCTTCTTCTGAAGCAAGGTCTTCCTCCCCTGGATTCATCTGTTGCCATTTTTCAGCCAAACCTCTACTGGTGTTTCTACAGTGAGTTTCTATAGTTATGGAACATCAGAGCTGGAGGAAGCCTTGGAAAAGAGCCTTGTAGAGCAGCATGGGGTTGGCCAGTGGGGCAGAAGACAGAAATGCTGGGACAGTGATCAGGTCACAGGAGAAATGTACCAAACTAGCCTCCTTTCTACAGGCTGCTCAGAAGTGTCTCATGCAAATCTCCTGGGGGCTGCTAGAGGGGCCATAGTGTGGGTTTTCCAAACTCATCCCATCACAAAGCCTCTTCTCTCTGATCCCGCTATGGGAAAGGTATCAGTATCAATGATTGCCAGGTCTGATCCTCCAACCCCGGTCCTGACTTTCCTGCTGCTTCCTGGACATAGTTAACCACACCATGGGGTGAGCTACCTATGGGGTCATCCATTCCACCTCCTGGGTGTTCCACCTTGGTTAAGAGACCTCCCTGTCGTCCCAGATAAAGCTGATCATAAACCCTGCTAATTCAGGCCCACAACACCCCCCTTCCTAAATGTGCTCTCCCAACCCTGCCACCATTTCTGAGCTGCCTAAGTGGATCTGTGTTTTGGGTTTGTTTGTTTGCCTCAAATAATTTTCCCTAGCGTTTAGATTCCACACAGTGGCCAGATCAATCTTTATAAAGTTGTCATCTGATGCCAAGCCCACTCAAAACCCACCAACAACTTTATTCTGTCAGCAAAAAGGCACTAAGCTTGGCATTCAGGGCTCTTTTCTTAGGGCCTCCGGAATCCTCACAGCCCTCCTGACGTGCCAACCCACCACAGTGTGAGCTGTCCTCAGACAGCATGCTGCCCTTCCACCTGCAATGTCCTTCCCTGCCTCACGGCATCCCACCCGTCCTGCAAGGGCCCACTGGCTCATGTACCACCTCGCCCATGGCTTCCCAGCTTATCCACATTTGCTCCTTGGCACATGTCCTTCCTCCTTCCTCTGTGCTTGCTCTCCTGGCACCTGGCACAATGCATCGCTGGTGGACATGGACATCTCTAGCCACCCCACGTGCCTGTGCTTTCTCCCCAGCTCTGGGCACCCAGATTCAGTATTGCTAGGAGCTCGGCAAATATTGATGGAGTGGATGAATACACAGGAGATACCTGGCCAGCCTGAATGCCTATCCCCACTGGAATGGGGACATATCCCCATTCTGAACCCCCAGAGCACTTCATCTGTACCTGTGTCTTGTTTTATAACTATTTTTAGTCCTGCCTTATTGATCCACAGGCCCCGTACCTCGATGGAAGGGTCTGTGATTTCTCTTAGAATCCCCCACATGGACTGGCACACAGTAACGAGAATGGAAGTCTCTGGAGAATGGATGGGTGAGGAAGAGATGGGCAAGTGGGCAGGGCTCCCAGCCAGGGGCTTGAACCTAGCATTTGTCTCTAGCTAAAAGTCTATGAATGTCCTGCTTGACCTTATTCTTCTGTGTGAGAAGCTGGTCTAAATGGCCCAGCACAGCAGTAGTATCAGGCTGCTGTGCATGCCCTGGCTGGGAAACGGCTGAGTTTAAAGCAGCTTCTCCATCTACTAACTGCATGAGCTCAGACAATTGAGTTAGACCAGTTTCCTCCTTGGTTTCCTAATGTGTAGAATAAACATGACAGTACTTCTGCTGTATAAAGTCAAGAAGACTGGGTTAACATGTACAAAGCACTGTGAGTAACAGTACACAGTACATTCTCAAGAAACACTGGCCATCATCATCACCCTCAAATCACGCCCTTCCAGCTATGACAACAGGAGTCCATATGATCTTTTGGGTAAGGACAATAGACCTGAATGGGTGAAGGGGGTTGTGAGCTTGCCAGGCCCCTCGTCAGTGCCGGTGTCTCACCATGAATCTTAACCCTGACTCGTCAGCTGACTTGTCTCCGATTTAGAACTTTCCAGCAGAGGCGTAAGTAGATCAGGGCAAAGTAGCACCCTCTCTCTATTGCCCAGGCTCAGGATGGTCCTTCCTTTCTAAGAAATGACTTAAGAATTCTCAACTCTCAGACAAACAGCCTGAGGAAGGGGACGGTAGGAAGGGAGAACTGTGTCAGCAGGGGACTCTACCTTGGGTCCTAGCTCAAGAATCATCCCGTCATCCCAGTCTATGCAATCAAGAGGGCAATTCCAGCAAACTAGCACCTGGGACAACTTTTCCATCTGAACCAGTGGGTCTGCCCACAGCAGCCACTTCCAAGATGGCCTATGACCACTATGGTTTTAAAGACAAGCGTCTGCTCTAAACTCTGTCAATGTATAGTGCTGCCTTGGCCACATAGTGTAAAACAGCTCAGAAAAGAAATCTAAACCAGCTAATCTCAAAAGCTGAAAGCCCAAGTCAAGCTTACAATCACAGCCTTTAATTTCTCAAGTGTTAACATAGCTTCTAACCTTCAGAGTTTGATGAGTATGAGCTTCTCTCTACCAAGCCCAGCACTTCACGGTGATATTATTCTACAAAGATGTTAAAAAAGATCACCCAAAGTCACATCTCACGCTGTCCATCTGTCAGCCCATTTTAAAGGGTTTTCATGCATCCTCCAGTATTTCAAACGATGAATTTTCTCACCTTATGACACCATCAGTCAACGTTTGGAAACAAAGCTAGTCCCATCCACTTTAACTAAGATTGGATATTAACTATTTCTTTTCCTGAGCCAGAAAATAAGCCTCAGCAAGAAAGCCCTCCTGCCAAAAAAAGTCAAATTTACATCGTCTAAAATGATGAGACCAGAATATAAAAAATTCCCCTTAATAAAAACTAAATGTATATTTCATTTGTTTTGAGCCCTTCAGCAGGCTCTTTGACAAAGCCACAAGGAAGCCTACCCTAGGCTGGGGAACAGAAGGACACCCTAGGTTAGAAGAATGAAACCCAAAAACTCAGGGATGTTGTGGAAACAATGGTCCAGCCACTCTAGAACATTGTGAAATAACACAAAATCATTAATGAGGCATCTAAACATGAAAACATGTTTACAAAATTTTGTAAAGATAAAAAAGGATAAGAAAACTAGATACGCACTATAATCTCAATGGCAAGGTACAAATATATGTGCCTGATAAAGGACTATGATAAAACAAAGGCAGTTGTGCTAGGGTGGTGGGACTAGAGGCACATTGCTCCCAGCCCCAGGTCCCCAGATTTCTTAATATGTTGCTATTTTAATAAAAATTATGTAACTGCAAGAGGAAATACTCAGGTATAATTTAAATAAATGTATTAGAAATAAGTCTATAAATATCAGGGGCTGGAGTCTGCGTGGCTGCCCATGGCTTTGTACCAAACCACACGCATATGCTCAGCTGGCCACAGACCTTCATCTCCTGGGCATAAGGTTTGGGGGATTTTCATTCACGTCTAACTGCCCCCCAGGGGAAATACAAACCCAGCACATGGCTGCCTTTCTTGTCACCACTGTTCTCAGGTTTCCTAGTTCTGTGGTGACCTCAGCATCACTGTAACTAGAAACCTGATGATGGGCTGAGCTAGCAAAGTCAATGAATGGTAGGGGTTGAGGGAGAGCCTCGCCTTCAAGGCCCCCTTCCCACACTGGCCACCAGCCAGGGCAGCAGGTAGAGCAGGTTCTAGTCATGGGGACATGGAGATACTTACCCAAGTTATTGTGTGCTGGGGACATCGGATTTGGGGATAGGTTTGGAGAACCTGCGAGGTGAGACACAATTGTGAGACTTCATAAAGATTCTTGGCTTGGAGAATCAAATTACTGAATACTTACATCAAGGCGGGATAGCTCAACACAGCAGAAGAAAACCCTGGACAGAGCCCCCAAGTTCTAGAAGGCCTAGTCCTAAACCCTTGTCCCAAGTTCCTCCTCTGGGCCCCAGGTTCTTTGCTTGTGAAGTGAAGGGTTTGCATGGATGATCTCAGAGGTCTCTTAAATGACATAGTTTTTAGAATCCTGACTAAGAGTCCCAACACAGACTGCTGAATTCTCAACTATAATAGGTGAGAGGTTTTTCTTTAGCTTATATGATGTATCTGCCCTGTTAACTATGCCCCCAGGAATGTGAGAGGAGCAGGGAAGCCCCTTTCCCCAGTGGGTGAAGACTAAGGCAGCTAAAGGCCAGTCCTGCCCCAAGCTGGGGCTTGAGGCCTCCCTGACATCATCACCTGTCACTCCTCTCAATCAGATCCTGTGGTGGCTCAGGTGCCTGGAAAGATCAATTTCAGGAAGCCTGCCAATCTGTCTCAGAAATCCTGCAACTTAGCAACCAAGCTGGCATGTTATGCAAGACATGATAGTGCCCATTGGAAAAAGTCCAAATCTACCCAATTCTTGCTCTATTATCTTCTCACCCCAGAAGAAAAAGAAAAAAAAACCCACATGGCATCAGCCTTCAAAAACAACCAGTGGCTACCTTTCTGCAGAGCGGCATCCTGCCTGTCCCTCCTTTGTTCCTCTATGGGGGATGGGGGACACCTGGCTCCACCCCCTGAAATCTACCAGTCCTGGGCTGGGCCCTGCACTGGGGCCTCAAGTATATGCTGTCTTGAGCTGTTCCCGGGGGTCTTTTATTTTGCCCCAACTTGCGGTAACCTCTTTGAGGACCAGGGACAAGCCACGTATTTCTTCTCCTCCGTGGCACCTAATCCAGAGGGGGAGGTGGAAGGGTCAGGGGAAGAACAGAGTGTCTACACACACCAGCATGTATCAGCTGTCTGACTTTAGCAAAGTTGTTAACCTCTTTGACCCTCTACTGTGTGACATGAAAAATGAAAATGCACCTGAGGAATGTTTGTTCCCCATTTTGTGACAGCTTGAATCATGAAGACCTAGGAAGGTGGAGGGACCTTCCCACTGGTCCTCATAGGCATATGCCTGCGAGGAGAGACACTGGGTGAACAAGGTGACCTTCTGGCCCTGAGACACTTTCACACCTCAACTGGCAGGGACACCGGGCTCATGAGCAACTGAACTGAGATCCCATTTAGGCAACTTGAGTGACAAGCAGAGAAAAGGTACCCTTATCCCCTACCCAATGCACGGGCCTTAGAGCCTCAATTCTGCACCTTGGATAAATACTAGCATTCATAGCAGGACCTGCAGGCACACTTAATGGGAGAACAGGAAGAAGGGAGAAGGAACAGAGACAAGCAGAGCAGAAAGGAAGAAAGGGAGAGGAAACAAGAGCTGAGAGTGTGAAAACAGGGCCATTCTTCCCACACACAGGCCCTCTGCTCTGGCCTGTTTTCCTCTGTAACAGTAATCCTTCTCCAAATACGGACAGCAGCAGAGAGGGAAGAGAGACGGCAAGTGAGGAGCACAGCAGCGGGGAGGTGCTGCGCTGCTGGTCTGCTTCCCATGCCAGCATTCCATAGCTGCGAGCCCGCAGCGGTCATCTGGCGTCCAATTCAGGAAGGTCTGTAACGCATTCCAGCAGGGTCCACGCCGCCAGCCACTTGCCCGGGTGGGTGTGCTTCTCTTTAGGAGGTGTGCTCAACCCCAAGTGCCCCGGTGCCCAGGCTGCATTTCAGCAACTACACTTACAATGTAAATGCCAGTCTCTTTTGTCTTTCTTTCAGCCATCACACAATCTCTCCAGGGCTGTGTGCAAGGGCAGGTGGCTCTACTGTGTCTAGCGGCTGTGTGCGTGGGAGGCGTGCCTACCGTCATCGGAGGGAACATCTGCTCGGCTCCCTCTCCTCCTCACCCAACCACACACAATGCAGGATGTGTTCTATGTGGCAGCTGGGGCTCAATACAAGGAGCTGCTGGTCAGGAGCCAATTTGGACCCTTAACAAGTGACTTGGGAAACATCTGGAGATGTAGCAGGAGACAACCAGGCTAAGTCCCTTGTGGCAGGATCACATTTGGTCACCACACAAAAGAGTGGCTTCAGGAATCCCTCCTGGCCATTGGAAAAACCCTTACCTCCACTCCAGACTTCCTTGCCTCTGGACAGATGATCAAGCCCACCTGCCAGCCAACTGCCAGAATCTCATGGAGGCACAGGCCCTGCTTACAGCCTGCAGTGGCTCCCCAACAACCCCAGCTAAATGCCAGTGGTCCACCTGGCTTGAAGGTCTAGCACACTTGGCCCTCTTCTCTCTCCTCCTTCTGGAGAGAGAGTATGCTACCGCCACACTGAGGTCCCTGGGCTGGACACTCCCTGGACTATAGCCACCCTGTCCCTAGAATGCATCAGGCTCTCCTGCCCATGCCTCCATGACTCCTTTTCCCACCCTGATGGCCTGGGAAACATCTCTAAAACTGTACTTCTCTAAGACTCAACTCAGGAAAAGCACTGCAAGGTACTGATCCTCCCAGATTGGAGGAGGGGCCCTGCTTTGTGACTGATGCCACGTGGCATCTTCCACCGGAGCATGTGTGAGACAGTACAGGAATTGCTGTTGTCTTGTCCATCTCCACTGTCATCTGTAAGTAGCCCAGGCCCCCTTCTACACTCAACACCTGGCGCCGAGTGGTCACTCTACAAATAAACAACGAATGGAGTAACAGAAGGCAGGGAGGAAGGGGGTGAAGAGGAAAGTGCAACTGGCCCAGCAGTTAAAACTTAGAGCACACCCCTGTGTGACTGACCTGCGTCCATGCTGTGGTTCATCTGGTGGTCACTGGTTTCTCCATCTTCACTCAGGTAGCCAGGGGGTGGGGTTTCTGGGAATCAGAGGGAAGGTGATCCATTAGAAGACCTCCTTGGCTCTGAGAAGCAAACACATCACACATTGACACCACCAGGCAGCACTGAAGTGTGGTGGTCAGCTCTTGGATCCTGCTAAGTTCACGCCCCACCTGGATTAAAACTGCCTCCTCCATGCCAGACTGATTCTCGAGTCCAAAATGCCCACTCCTTGAGTCACTGCCAGGCCAACTTCTCCCTGTCCTTCAAGGTCAGGGTAAAGCCCCACCCCTTGAGGAAGACTTCCAAACTTGCCTTAGCCCCACCCATCTCTGTCCCCTGGAGAGCTGTGGCCTCTACTCCAGGCTTTGGCCCTTACTGTCTTCTCCTGTGCAGACCCACTGTCATTATTGTTTATTGTCTCTCTGCAGGTTGTGTCGTAGTTCCCCAGTCAGGTTGCAAGTTCAACAGAGGCAGAAAACGTGTGATCTATTTCCCTGAAACTCTCCCATACCCTGACTTAGCCCACTGAGGTTCAGTACTTGAACAGAGGGTAGATGAACTACCGTTCAGAGACCAAGGTTACCTGCTAAGGATCTGAAAAGGCTGGAAATTGGATATCTCCTTAACGTTCTGACCCCAGCACACATGCCTGTAGCCAACCTCAGCACAGTAAACTAACCAAGGTGAAAGACACATCTAAGTTAAGAAGAACGCGGCAGGATCACTGCCCTGGCAAGCAAATGTTGCAGAGACTAGCCTAAGTGTTGCCAAGCACAGCTCCCTTGGACACCCGAGAGAGCTGGTGATTCACACATTATTTGCATGTAAATGAGGGGCTTCTAAAAACATTTGCAGTTGTTGTCAAAGAGTTCCTTTCTCTCTGCAGCAAAAACTCAAAGTAAGCCTCAACTCCCATCCTGTAGGTAGCCAGACCCAGTTACAGGGCCAGTTCTTTACACCCCCCACCAGCCCAGCCCTGCCCTCTTCCCCGCTACCCACCCCTGTAGCCCCTAGCCCGCCTGGATCTGGCCTGCACGCCAGCACCAGCCACAAGGGCGGTGAGAGAAACACAGTGTTGCTATTTCCACTTCCAAAATAAATGACTGCACCAAGGCCGGGGCGGAAGGGTCACACCGCTCCTCTGTGCCAAGAAAAGCATCGTTAGTGAGCACGAAGTTGAGGCCATGGGTCCTCTCCCCACAGGGATTTGGTTCTCAGTCTGGGGTCCTCGGGCTAGTGCTGTGCATAAAGAGGGGGCGACGGGATGGCTGAGGGGTACAGAAAGCAAGGCACAAGACCGACGTCCCAGGGTCCACCATACCACCCCCTGGGCTGCCCGTGTGCATACCTGGAATATTGCTCTGGGGCTCGATGCCCGCGGGGAAGTTAGTGTTTTCGGGGATGGAATGGCTGTAGTCGTCCAGCGGGGGGAACTCGGCCGGGATCTCTGTGTGGCGTGGCACCAACACAGGAGGTAGAACTGCCCAGGGGAGACAGAGCAGAGGGCTCAGTGTGGAAGCCAGGCTGGCACCAAAGCCCCTGCACCACCACCCCCAGCAAGTCCGGCGCGGAGCAGCCCCTTGGGGGAGGGCAGGGCAGGCGGCTGGCATACCTGGCGTCTCCACTCTCTGGTAATGGTAGGGATTCACGCAGACCTCGTCCTTCTTCATGTTGAAGGCAAACTCACACAGCTCCATGGCCCGCAGCTCATGGTGGCTGTGCAGGTCTGGCCACCGCCAAAGGCGGCAGTAGATGACATGAGGGAGCCCCTTCCTGTGGGACACCTGCAGCCGGCCATCCAGGGACCTATGGGACAAGGAGGGGCAAATGGAGATGGCGAGGTGGGTTCAGCGGGTTTGCTGGCATTTAGTCAGGAAGCTCTCTCTCCCCTCATTTCTCTCATACGCAGAGATCCCAGAGATCTGCTAGCGCTGGAAGGGATCCTGGATGTGGAAAACAGAGGCCCGTGGAGAGCTCCCCAACCCTATACACGAAAGGACCTGCCCTTGAATCGCACTCAGAAAAGGCCCACAAGCCACCAGCCTGGTCCCTGCTCTCAGGGCAGGTGGAGAGAGTCCAGGAGTGTGCAGGACAATGACAGTTCTTTAGGCACAGATGCGGATTTGAGGACCACGGTGATCAGAGGAAGGGTGACAAAGTACACAGGCTGTCTGTGATCACTCACTCAGTTCTTCCCACACACATTAGAAAACAGGAAAAACAAAACTCTCTCCAGTTTAGTTATTTGCGGTGGAGCAAAGGGGGAAGAGGGAAACGATAGGGCATTTTTGGTGGTGAAATCCTGCATTCCAGACCTCTCAGAGTTCCCTTCATGTGCAGGCTGTTTGCAGGTCGGTACAGGTGTGACTGTCCCTCAATCTCTCCTGATTCTAGACTTTAAAGCTGAGGCCTACCAGCTGTGCACAGGCAGGAAGGAAAAAGAGCCTGGAACTCTACTCTAGGCTTGGTCCTGCAATGTCCTCAGCCTGCTTGCAAAAGGCTGATTGATGCCCTGACCCTGTGCAGACAATGTCTTTTGTGGTGATCTGGCTGAGCAGCTGTAAGCTGGTGCTCCCACCTCCCAGCAGCAGTGGTCCAGGAAAGCACGTTAAAAATGTAGAGTCTTAGCTGGGTGCAGTGGCTCATGACTATAATTCTAGCACTCTGGAAGGCTGAGGAGGGTGGACTGCCTGAGCTCATGACTTTAAGACCAGCCTAAGCCAAAGCCAGAGCAAGACCTCGTTGCTAAAAAAATAGCCAGGTGTTGTGGCGGGCTCCTGTAGTCCCAGCTACTTGGGAGGCTGAGGCAAGAGAATCGCTTAAGCCCAAGAATTTGAGGTTGCTGTGAGCTGTGACCTCATAGCACTCTACCAAGGGCGACAAAATGAGACTCTGTCTCAAAAAAAAAGTAGAGTCTCAGAGCCTACCCCAACCTACTAAATCAGAATCTTCCTCTTTATGAAATCCCCAGGGGATCTAGAAGGGACAGCTGGAAGGCTCAGAAGCAACCAAAGTATCATTAGCCAGGTGTTGTGGCGGGCGCCTGTAGTCCCAGCTACTTGGGAGGTGGAGGCAGGAGAATTGCTTGAGCCCAGGAGTTGGAGGTTGCTGTGAGTTGTGATGCCACAGCACTCTACCCAGGGTGACAGCTGATGTCTCTGTCTCAAAAAAAAAAGTATCATCAGCTAAGAATAAAGGTGGGAGGCAGGATGCAAAGGGGTGTGTGATTTCAGACGGTGTCTGGAATCAAGACAGGTGAAGAGGATTCCTTTTACAAGAAATCCCTTATTTGTCACATATTTTATGAGCACATATTATGTGTGGCAAAAAGGATTCAGGGGTGAGGAAAGAGACCTCACAGTGAGAACTGACCAGCAGAGTGGTCCTTGCTCACATTAAGTTTCCAGTCCAGTGGGCAAGACTGACATACAAATAATCACCGAAAGCTATGGTTACACATGAAGAAAGTGCCCTGAAGTTCAGTGAACCCCACAAGAGGGTAGGACCATGGGATCTCACTTTGCTGAAGGGTTGGACAAGGCTTCCTGAGGAGATGATGATTGACCTGAAGATCCATAGAATATAGAAGAACTAAGTAGGCAAAGGGGTATGAAGAAGGGCTATTTCCAGTAGTGGGAGGAGCACATGCAAAGGTCCTGCGCAGCGCGGAAGGCCTGGTAAGACAGGAGGAACCAAAAGAAGGCCAGAGCGATTGGAGAGGAGAGCATTAGAGTGCTGGAGGGCTGGGTACAAGAAGAGGCAGGCAGGGCTAACTCTATAGGGCCTACCAGGCCATGAGAAAGGGGTCTGTCTTTTTTCTAAATGCAAGAAGCAGCCTCTTAAATGTTTAAGTGGGCTGTGAGTGTGGGTGAAAAAGACAGGCCCTATGATAACTCTGGCTATGTGTGGCCAGCAGTCACGGGGCAGTGGGGATGGGGAGTGCAGAGATGAGACGAATGCTTGTGCATCAGGAGGGTGTTAGGAGGCAGTACTGCTATTCCTGCAAGGAGGCTCCTCCTATCCCCATCAGTCAGCGGCACCATCTTTCTATTAGCTGGAGAGGACTAACAGAGAGAGATTTGCAAGCTCTCTACCTCTACCCCTTATGTCCGAGAGCACCCATCTGTTTGCATAAACAGAATCTGTGGGCACTCTGAGGGAGGGGCTAGCCAGATGCACCCAAAGTACCAACAAAACAGGGAAACAGAGGGATCCAATCAGATTCTCTAAGCAACTGGCCTGGGAATAGGGGAGGACATGCAAAGGTCAGGGCTGGGCTTGGTCACAGGAACTGACCCAAAGCTGCTGACTAAGGGCATCTGGAAGGATGTAATTACCTCCCTCCCATGGGGCACCATTCCAAGGAACCCCCGCAGCTGAAAAACAGTAATTACCAGGCAGAACAAGAGAGGACATCCTGGGACTGGTCCCTGAGGTACAGAAGGAAGATTGGCAGGTGCAGAGCTTAAGACCTGGGGTCAAAAAGCGGTTTTTCCTCTCCTAGCTGGGAGACACTGGGCAAGTCCTGGGGTCTGTAGGGCACTCAGTTGCTCCATCCATACAATGGGGACCTCAGGAAGTTTTGGTGTCTATGTGAGCATTTTGTGAAGCACCAGCAAGGGAATATTAATTATTCTGCATTGTATCAGCCCCTCTCCAAAACTGGTCTGGACAAGTGAAGTGAGCTGTGAGCTTTAGAGAGAGGGAGGGAGGGGGGAGACAGGGGAGAGGAGGAGGGGGGAGAGAGGTAGAGAAAGAGAGAGAAAGGGAGAGTGGGAAGTGGCGACAGAGAATTATTCAGCTGTTCTCCTTCTCTTGCAAAGCCACCGCATGCCCACAGATGAGGGAAGTGGCCGTATTTGTGATTCAGTGTTTGACAGAAGCACCAACAGAGGGCCAGGTGGACACAGGACAGGCTGAGGAGAAAGACTGAGGCCAGTAGTGAGGGGAGAGCAGGGCTGGGGGATGGAAGGTGGTGGGCCTCTTGCTCTCTCTCTCTCTCTTTCTATATATATATATATATGTATCACCAGCACCTTCACTTGTCCAGACCACACATATGTGTGTGTATATATATACATAGCAAGAGGCCCACCACCTTCTATCCCCCACACACATATGTGTGTGTATATATATATATACACACACACACACATTAATCACACATTATTTTGATAATAATTAATTTTTTTAAAAGCATGGAGCTACAGTAATCAAGGCAGTATGATAATGGCATAGGGACTGACAAACAGATCAGTGAAAGCTAATAAAGCCCCAAAATATGTAAATATAAGAACAGATAACTGATTTCAACAAAGGCTCAAAGACCATTTAGTGTAAAAAGGACACTCTTTGAACAAATGCTGTTAGAGTGACTGGATAACCATATGTAAGAAAAATGAACTTCAAATTGTACACTGTATCCTAATACAAAAATAAAGTGTTTTTGGAATGCAAAACTTTAAATATATAACTTTTACAAAAAAAACAGGAGAAAACTTCAGTAACCTTGGGATAGACAATAATTTCTCAGATAATACAGTATGTTCATTCATACTCTATAAAAAATAAAATGGGCAAATCAGACTACATCAAAAGTTAAGCTTCTGGTTTTTGAAAGACACCTTTAAAAGAATAACAAGACAAGTCACAAACTGGCAGAAAATATTAGCAAAGCATAAATATGATAATAGACTGTTTTCCAAACTATATAATGAACTCTGAACTCACTATTAACAGACAGTCCAATTTTTTACAAAGAGATAAATGATTTGAATAGACACTACACAAAAAGATATAAAGATGACAAGCACGCACAGGGAAATATTAACATCAACATTAGGAAAATGCCGATTAAAACTGCAAGGAGATAGGACTACATAATTATTAGAATGGTGAAAATTAAAAAGGCTGACTACGCCACATGCAAGGAGTAGGGTGACTGGAATTCTCTTACACGTACACTGCTGGTGTGAATATAAAATGGTACAACTAATTTGGAAAAGTTTGGAAATTCCTCTTTTAAATTTTTTATTTTTAAAGAGAGATAATAGTCATACACGTCGATGGGGCACGTGTTATTTTGATACCAGCATACAATGTGTAATGATCAAATCTGGGTAACTGGGTCCATCCCCCAAACATTTGTAAGTTTCTTTAAAAGTTAAAAACATAAGCCTACCATATGATTTACCCATTCCACTTCTAAGTATTTACCCAAGATAAATAAAAGCATATTTCAAAGACTCAAATATGATTGTAATAGCCTAAAACTGCAAAGTACTCCATGTGTTAGCAATGGATGAATGGATAAACAAAAATAATATAACCATGAAAAGAAATACTACTTAGCAATAAAAAAGGGTGAGCTACCAATACATGCAACTCTGTGAGTGAATCTAAAAATAACTACTCTGAGTGAGAGACATGATTCTGTTTAAGTAAAATGACAGGGTAACTGAAAGTAAAAATGCAAAATTATCTATAGTGACAGAGAGTACATCAGTCATTGGCTGGGGAGGGAGGGAAGGAATACCATGAGACACAAGGAAACTTTTGGGGGATAACAATTAGTTTATTGTCTGGATTGCAGTGGCGTTGTTACAGGCATATAAATATGTCAGCATTTGTCATATTGTACATTTTAATATTAATCTGTACAGTTTATTATTTGTAAATATTCCAAGAATTTTTTTTTAAAGGTAAGGGCTTTGGCCTTCGATGAACCTGGATTTAAATACTGACTGGGCGCTTGCTAACTGTATAAACGTGAGCAAATCATTTGATGTTTTTGTCTTAATATTTTTCATCTGAAATATAAGCCCCTTCCTTGGATTATTGAGAGGACTAAACAATACTCTGTTTGGAAAGCCCTTGGCACACAGTGAGAACACAATAAATGGCAGAAATTATCATCTATGACTGCCTCGTTACTATGACAGTGCCTGGCAAAGAAGGGTACACACACAGTAGGTGCTCAAAGACATTAGTCCCTTTCCCTGACTTAGCCAGCTGGGTGCAGAATCACAAGGGTCATACTGAGGCCTCATGTCTGCCTGGTGCTTTTAATTTTCACAAGGCTTCTGGGCCCCTGACCTCAGACCACCCCCAGCACAATGCAAGAGGGGAACAAGACCTACCACGTAATGGTCCCATCTCACTGCACCTCCCACCTCTGCCCCAGTACATCTGAGAGGCAAAGTTCATGTCCCAGGATCACACAGCAATCTGCACCATGGGACTGGCTGCCAGTCTTGGTCCTGACCCAAGGAAGACCAGCTCACCTTCACTCTCCAGCTCCACCAGCACACGACCACCAGTCTAGCTTGGCAGTATTTTCTAGACATCACCTAGTCTATGGCCCTGCTTCTGGGCCATATAATTCCCAAACTCAAGACACGGAGGGCATCTCCTTCACTTCTTATGCATCAACAGCTACTCCCTTTGGCTCAGTCTGGGCTCCCCAGAGCCCTGGTGTCATTCTTTCTTTCTCCTTCTATCCCACACAAAATACACACCAATGCTTACCAAAATAGTAAGAGTGAACTGGGAGTTTCAGCTGCTGGATTTAATATATCTGATGTGTCCAGAACACACCCTCCCAAGCCTTACAAGGCACTGGGCCCATTAAATAAATCTAATAAATGAGACTTAATTCTGAGCTGGTATTACCGTAAACATACTCGGTTGCAGAAAAGGGTCTATTTATGGCCCACTCGTCTCCCTGACCCAGCCCTTCCTCCAAGCCCAAGACCAGTAGCTGGAGCCAAGAGTCTAGCCCCAGGAACTGCCTTTGGGCCTCTTCCCCATTTATGACTGATCTCTTCCTACACCCAGTGGCTTCCTGGTTAGAGACCCTCTAAAGTCTTTCTCCAGCAACTCCCTCAAGCTCTTTTTGACAGAAGGTTTTAGTCCTTAAATATATTCTTCACCAGCAGAACAATTTCTTTGGCAGGAAATTAGGTTTCCTCCCACTGGCTTCAAGTGGGACCTGTAAAGTATCCCAAAATGGTGGTGGGAGCCACAGCCAAGGATGTGGACATGCCAAAGTCCAAAATCAATTGTGAAGGTAGGACCTGCCGGAGGGCTCCCTGGGGGAGAGGGCGGTACTGGAATCTACCCCATGCCAAGTACTACTCCTGTCCTCATTACCAGTGATCATCCACCCACAGCCATGTGTTGGACAACGTGAGGTTTGGGGAGAAGGTTGGGAGCTGATCACACAGTTCCAGAAACACACCAAGATCTATTCAGCATGAGCTATGAGCCAGGCAGGCCACTGCTATGTGTGGATACAAAAGTGGCAGTGGCCCTGCCCCGGCCCTTTCCTGCCTCAGAGAGCTCAAGGGCTTTGCCCAAGGTCACAAACTTGTAAAAGGCACAGCCAGTATTCCAACCCAGACCAGCACTAAAAAAGCAGGGGTGGCATGAAGAGTGCTTTTTCTGTTATTCCATGCCATTATCAGGAAAACTGATTCTTACCAACCATCAAATAATTATTGAACACCTACCACATGCCAGGCACTGTGACAGTTATCTGGGCCAAAGAAGCGGAGAAAAACTAAATTTGTTTAAACTATCATGTTCCAATTGAAACCCACTTAATATACACACTTTCTCCCTCTCTTAAGACTGAATTCTCTAGCCTCTTTCAGAGATAAGCTTCCTTTTTTGTCTTGCCCATCGAGTAGTAATAACAACAATGGTAAGAATTACTACCCCTATGTGCCAGGTATTATGCTGGCTACTTGGTGATGGTGATAGATTGCATTAGTCACCCCTTTTTGTACCCACACCCTTTGCTCTGGGGCTCTGCTGCTCCTCCTACCATGGGTATACTGTATGTTCTTGTGCCTTGACTTTGGGTTAGGCTACTGACTTGCTTTGGTCATCAGAATATGAGCAGAAAGGACAAAGTGCCACTGTGTGTTTCTGCCTGCCCTGCTGCACCCCTGCCACCACCATGGGATTCCCCCAAGCAGCTGCTGCCCTACAGCCTGGGCCCAGAACTAAACACATGTGGAACACAGCAAGGAACCAAGCCCAGGGGAACCACAGGAGCACGAGTAAGCATGAACAGTGGTTGTTTTAAGCTGCTGGGTTTGGAGAGTGGCTTGTTATGCAGCATTAGCTGACTGATACACTGACTCCACCACTAGTCTTCCCAATAAACTCACAAGTATCATTGTCTTTGTATACTAATTGAGAAATAGAGCATCTGGGGGGGGGGCTATCCAACTTTCCTAAGGCTCAGAATTAATATTAATACAAAGTGAAGCCAGACTGTATGACTCAGATTCTTTCTCCTCACTCTCAGCAGAGCATACCCCTATTCCCTGAACTTGAATATAATACGAGGATGAGGCTTAACCATTTCAGAAAGACTTAAGTTTTTGTGCATAAAGAACAACCTAGGCCCAAGTAGCACCTTAATAACTCAAAACCAACCCCCTTACATCCATTTCACCACCTCAATTTATTCTTATTTTACATTTTCCCCCTAATACCTGCTATGTTTTAGTGTAAGAAAGAAGAGCTGTTTCTGATCTTGGGGTGGCCAATAAATGCCATGAAGTCACATTCAGATACATTCTTCCAGAACATATCCGTTCCAGCTGATATGCCCACTTGCCCTGACTGTTTGATACACTCCTCTCTTACCTCTTTCCCTTTAAAAACAAACAGGCTACCTTACTCACATTCACTTGTGCACAGTAAGATCTTTTAAAATAATTTTTATTTAGGGGTACAGTTTTGCTCCATGGATACAGTGCATAGTTGTGAAGTACAGGCAAATAGTACATCTATTACCTAAACACTATACATTGTACCCATTGATTTTTCAGCCTTCATCCCCCTCCTAGCCTCATTTCCTTCCATCTCCAATGTCTACCATTGTACTCTTTGTGACCGTGTGTACACATTATTTAGCTCCCACTTAAAAGTAAGAATATGTATATGACTTTATGTTTCTGAGTTACTACGCTTAAGATAACATTTCACCTGGTTTCATCCACATTGCTACAAAAGACACGATTTCATTCTTTTTCTATGTCTGAGTGGTATCCACATCAATAAAATCTTTGTACTCAAATTTTCTTGAGTTTTGTATAACATGTGAGTCTTTTTTTTTTTTTTTTGCTGTTTTTGGCTGGGGCTGGGTTTGAACCCACCACCTCTGACATATGAGGCCGGTGCCCTACTCCTTTGAGCCACAGGAGCCACCCAATATGTAAGTCTTATTTTTATTTTTCTCTAGTTTAAAAGAAAAGCAGGTCTTGAGGGACTTCAAGTTTGGGCTATGTGCTCATTCGTCAGGCCTTCTAGGAAGGCCCCTTGCATAGGTTCCATTTGGACTGTGAACTATAAGCAGTTCACCTTGAGATCTCTCTCTCTACTGTTCCTTAATATTTAAGTATTAGAACATGAATTTATTTCTTCCATGCAATGGACAGCTCCAGGACAACTATTTATTAGAGAAGCAAGTATGAATGCCCTGAAAACAATGCCTGCCAAGGGGGAAATTTGGTTTGGGGGTTCACACAGCATCCATACCCTTTGGTAAGCACTCAAATCCAAAGCATCCTTTGTTCTGGGCAGAAGTTCTCCCAGGAGCGACAGGCTGAGTCTCTTGGCTGTACATGACAAACCACAAAGGCCCAATGTTAAGAGGAAAAAAAAAGTGACATCCTGCTAACTCTATGTCCACCTAAAAAGCTACTTTGGAGAATAGTGACAGCTGGAACGTGAGCAACCTTGAAAGCATCTAGCCCCAAACCCACATTTTGTGGTTGTGAAAACAGACTCTGATGCGTTAAGCACCTTATTCAAGGTCACCCAGTAAATCACTGCAGCCAAGGAGCCCTCCTGATTGCTCTTTGCCTACAACCAGGTTGGCATTATAGGCCTCACTGCAGAAAATGTCGGTGAAACATACATTGAGTCCACTTCCCCACCTTGGTGAGTCAAGAACAATGAAACGATTTTTTTTACTGTTGTTGCACTGAATCATAAGTTGTCTGAAGTCTGCATGTTTCACTCTTTAGGATGACAATTTTCTTTTTAAAGGAACTGAGCAATTGGTGACTCTGGGTGAATATAATTCTTTGTCCTATAATGGTACCTTTCTAAAGTTTGGAATCATACTTTCACAGCTGACTGCCTCCCTACACTGACCACCTCCTTAAGTTGACTTAATTTTCATAGACCATTCATGCACCACATGCACTCAATGGAAATTTCTTATCTTGACGACTTCTGTATGTTAATTAGTTTACTGTAGCCTCTTGGGTGGTCAACTTACAGAGTTTCTACTATATTAAGATAAAAAGTTACAAACGAAAAGAAATCAGGTCGTATATTAAATATACTATACCCAGACACTTTCAATGTTTTTATTATTGTTATTTATTTAAACTCCATTTCCAACATTTGCCTATTCTTGTGATCTGGTGCCACAAAGAAGAAATCAACAAGGTGAGGTTTATGGATGGGCAGGTTCTGGATAGTTGGGGTTTGGTCGCATGTTCTATCACAGTGACCATGAGCTCCACCTCTATGTGAGTTTCCTGAGTGTTCTCATCAAGTTCTATCACTGTGCTAAGCACATTTTTTTTAATGTTCCCGTTTATATTGGCCCATGAGAAGCTGAAAACAGGATTTCACAACCCTTGATACCACTCACTAAACCGCCTCCACCAAGAACAACTCAATTTCCATCTGAACTTACAAATTAACAATATCTGCTACTCCAGGCTTTGGTGGATGCCAGGCTGAAGGCTCTTGTGCCATTCTCTAGACCAGCAGGGCTCTTTGCTTCTCCCCATTATATGCAGCACTTTCCTTTCCACCTGCTAGTTCTCCAGAGCTGCAGGCTCAGGTCCACACTGAGTGCCCAGGCAGATAAGACAGCCTGAGTGGGAACTCGAGAGGTTGCAGGAACCTCCAGGGCAGACCCCTGGAGAGGGAGGCTGGGAAACACCTGGCCTTGCCCTCTAGGGAGGGCTGGACCCCACTGGAAACAAAGGAAGATCATCTGGACCTTGGGGCATCCCACCTCCCAAGGGCCAGGGATGGACACAGAGTATATACTTTCTGGAAAAGAAGGCGGCGGATTACTGGAGAAAAATTGATTTGATTATAATCATCTATAAAGCACGTGGAAACCAAGAACTTTTTTTCTTTTGAGACAAAGTCGTACTCAGTTGCCCTGGGTAGAATGCCATGGCATCATAGTTCATAGCCGCCTCAAACTCTTGAGATCAAGAGATCCTCTTGTCTCACCCTCCCAAGTAGCTGGTGGTACAGGTACGCTCCACAATACCTAGCTAGTTTTTTCATTTTTAGTAGAGATGGGGTCTCACTCTTGCTCAGGCTGGTCTCGAACTCCCAAACTCAAGCAATCTACCCAGCTCAGTCTCCCAGAGTGCTAGGATTACAGCAGTGAGACTCCATGCCTGGTTGAAACCAAGAATTTTTCATTCTGGGCCAGATAACTCTTTGTTAGGGGTTAGGAGTTGTCTTATATATTGAAAGATGTTTAACAGTATCCCAGCCTCTGTCCACCAGATAACAGTAGCACCCTCAACCCTAATTGTGACAACTGAAAATGTCTCTAGACATTGCCAAATGTCCCATGAGGGGCAAATTCACTCCTTCCCTCCCCTTGAGAAACCCTAGGTTAAGAAAACGCTCTGGGTTGGCTTGGCACCCATAGATCAGTGGTTAGGACGCCGGCCACAAATACCAGAGCTGGCGGGTTCAAACCTGGCCTGGGCCTGCAAAACAACAAGGACAACTATAAAACAAACAAACAAACAAACAAAATAGCCAGGTATTGTGGCGGGCACCTGTAGTCCCACCTATTGGGAGGCTGAGGCAGGAGAATCGCATAAGCTCACGAGTTTGAGGTTGCTGTGAGCTGTCATGCCACAGCACTCTACCAAGGGTGACATAGTAAGACTCTGTCTCAAAAAAAAAAAAAAAGAAAAGAAAATGTTCTGAGATGGGCACAGGTGGGAGAAATCAAGGAATTTATAACTTAGAGCAGGTGGTTTACCTGGCACTTCTCATTCATTAACTCATGGGATACAGGGATCCGTAGGCTGCCTACAATTGCTCCCATTTTACAGATGAAAAATTCATAAGATGTTGGGTGACTTGTCCAGAAGCAGTGCCTAGCCTTGATCCTGGGTGTTACATTACAAACCCAGTTCTCTAAGGTGACAAAAAACCTGTGTTTGAATCAGCAGAGATTCTCCTTTGGCTCTGATGATACAACCATTCTTGTCCCCTCTCTCTGTTTATGCAAAGAAAGTGATTAAATCTTGAAGGAGGAGAAGGTGGGTGTTTCGTTTGAGACCCTTCTATTTAATAGGTTTGGTTTTCATAAACTTTTTTCCCTCCAAGCACCAGGTTGATAAGGATTGCTTTTTCTGGAGTGTCAGCAGGATCATAGAACTTTCATCACACGCAGAAGATGCTGCAAAGATCTGGATTGGTTTCTGGTTACTGGAAGAAAGGGAAAAGTTGCCAGGCTTCACAGAACGTTCTGGATAGCCATTTCACTCTGCTGGAAAACTCTGAGGGTTAACATTCCCTTGGAGTGGAATTAAGCCTAAAGACAGTTTATTTGTTTTTTAAGAGATCACTCATGGAATGTTCAGGATACTCACGGCCTTTGGCAAAGTTCTGATGGGCTTAAGGCAAAAGCACACTTCACCCCAGCTTTTATTACACCCTCACCCAAAGCTGACCTCATATAACATAGGAAATTTAAAATGGTGTCACAAATCCAGGTGTGTTTTCCCCTTCTCATTCTCCTGGGGTGATTGAGACCTCCCATTTGGAGTGGGGCTGTTCATGTGGCCGACACACTTAGAGGCTCTTAGCTCCCAAACAGCTTTTAGAAATTAAATCAATTTGCATTGTCAATTTGGGGGACAGGAAAATAAAATGTCCAGCTGAAGCCCATAGGACAAAAAGGATTCCTTCTTTCTCTGACATGATACTCCATTTGAGGAAACAAAAATGAGTATATTCAGAGGAAAATATTTGCCAGCCTCAAAAGTCCGACACTGGAGGGAAAGGTAAAAAGAAGGGAAAACAGTACAAAGAATGAGCTATTAGATTATCATTTCGTCTTGGTCGCTTTTCTCTTAAGATAACAGGCTTAGAGGTGGCAAGGTGGAACTGAAATGCAGATCACCTTCCACTAATCTTAAGACTGAGAAATACCTTTGTTCTCTTAAAAATAAAAAGGGCAGCTGTGATGCCACGGCACTCTATCCAGGGTGACAGCTTGAGGCTCTGTCTCAAAATAAAATAAAATAAAATAAAATAAAATAAATAAAAAGGGCAGGACACGAAAAGCCGCCTCCCCTGACAACTGTAATTTCTCATGTCTTATCTGCCTGCGAGCTTCGTTATTAGCTCACTTCACAAAACAAACAATTCTTATTACAGGACTCTTAGTCATTCTGTTTTTCACTTTCTTCCACAAAGCAGAAACCATTAAGGTCTGAGTATCCTCTCTCTGCCCTCTTTTCCCAGACCCCATTTCCCAGCCTCCCACCTCCTGCTGACAGGTCCGTCTGAATCGAGCATGGTGAATCACTTCCCGTGGGCAGGCTGCACGCTTGGGGGTGGGATTTTCTTTTCTCTTCTTCTTTTTTTTTTTTTCCTGGAGAAGATTCTCACAGCCTTTTGGGGTAAAACAAGTGGAACCAGGTGATGGTGATGATAACTGGCTGCTTTGTTCTATCAAAACAAATCTTAAAGTTTCCAAAGACTTAGGGAAAATGTCAGGCTGGCATTCGTGACTAGGGGAGTTGGGGGGGGAGAGGTGAAGAGGGCAAAGAAGAGGCTTTGTGTTAATTGCACAGTTTTGACTTCCTTAATTATGAGTCACTGGCCAGAGAGATAAAATAATGTCACAAGTGCTGTAGAACATGTGAATGGTAAACGGGGCGATACAGTGACATTTCCATAGAGAAGCAAGTGCTTAGGGATAAATACTCACCCAAGCTCCTACTTTCAATTCCTACCAAATGTCACATACTCTGACCAGAGAGGAACATTTCCATATCTCAGTCTTAGCACATTTACAACTTGTTCTCTATTTTAAAAGCAGTCCCGAAGCCTCCAGGAATTCTGAATCCTTTCAGGTGGGATAAGAATGGAGGTAAGTAAGTAAGTCAGGAAGTAAGGTAGGGAATGGAAATGACTACATTTCTTGAAAAAGTTTAAGGACCATGGAGTTAAAGAACTACCTTTGCATGCAGGAAATGCAGCGTCCTCAGGACACCAATCACTTACACTCCACAAACACTCTGCTTCTTTCTGGATCAAAGCTTTACAAGCTTACCTAAGCAGTTTCCATCCGAAGTGGTAACAAAGAATGCGTGTCCTGTATATTCTGGGCATCTGTATCCCCAGGACAGTTGAGCAGCCAATTAGTATTCGTTTCTGACTAAGGGTACAGACATCCTATTGTACCTAAACAAAAGGTTCTGGTTCATTGGGGGCAATTTCACCCAGGACAGCAAAGAACCCCTATGGGCAGGAAGACAGGAATCCCAAATAAGCAGGAAGGGAGGGGCCAAACAAGCAGGCAAGCATTTAGAATGTTAGGGCTGCAATTAACCCTTCTGGCTTAGGCTGGCCTCAACACCTCCATGCCTCCTGGCTGAAGGCTGTACCCCTAAAGTAGCTACCATCAGGAACACAGAATCCAAATGAGGCTCCCTCCTACCACGCTCTAGATAGAACTGACTCCCAAATACCAGCCCACCCAGTCAAGCTGGGATTTACAGAGTAGCTGCCTGCCCACCACCTCACCCCTACTTCTGAGACGGCAGACTAATGGTACCCAGTCCTAAATCCCAGGCACAGAAACTCAAAATGCTTTACTGCCCCTAGGAGCAAAGGTCACAGCCACAGGATCTGAGCATGGAGCACACTGAGCTGATGTGTGGGTGGGTGCGGAGCCTCCTTCAGCCCTCCGACAGGCCAAATTATCCTCCATTTAAGATTTTTTTTTGGAGACAGAATCTCATCCTGTTGCCCAGGCTAGAGTGTGGTGGTATCATCATAGCTCACAGCAACCTCAAATCCTGGGCTCAAGTGATCCTCCTGCCTCAGCCTCTCAAGTGGCTAGGATTACAGTCGCCTGCCACAATGCCAGATATTTTTTCTATTTTTAATAGAGATGGTGTCTCATTTTTGCTCAAGTGGTCTGGCAATCCACCTGCCTTAGGCTCCCAGATGCTAGGACTATAGGTGTGAGCCACCATGCCTGGCCTATCTATCCTCCAGTTTTAAACAGTATACTACTGTTATAGTAGTTATATACTACTATACTGTGTGGCTCTTTCTGCTTAAAATGAGTTTTCTTCATCCTTCCCCTCCTCGAAGTCTTACAGTCCCTACTGTCCCACATTCTTCAACCTCATCATCATCTAGCACCAAGGGCCCAGTATGACGATTCCCTTCCCAGCAAAGCCAGGAGCTCCTGGACCCTGAATGGAATACAGGGTTTGCAGGTCACTTTTGCTCAGAAAGGAGGTAGTGATAATGGAATTAATGACTGATCACGTGCATCAACACTAGCTAAACTTCACAGTGTCTATCAGAAGATGTAGGAAACAAACAAGCAAAAACTTGAGGTTGCCCACCAGCCTACTGAGCTCAATCAAGAAGGCAGAGGGGCTCGGCGCCTGTGGCTCAACGGGCTAAGGTGCCAGCCACGTACACCTGAGCTGGTGGGTTCGAATCCAGCCCGGGACCACCAAACAATGACGGCTGCAACCAAAAAATGGCCGGGCATTGTGGTGGGTGCCTGTAGTCCCAGCTACTTGGGAGGCGGAGGCTAGAGACTCGCTTGAGCCCAGGAATTGAAGGTTGCTGTGAGCTGTGATGTCACAGCACTCTATCCAGGGTGACAGCTTGAGGCTCTGTCTCAAAAAAAAAAGAAGGCAGAGGGATCCACCCACACATGGTCCTGCCAGAGGCCGACTACCAGAAAGTTCTTCAAGCAATCAGATGATCCTGAGAGGTGCAATTAAAAACAGCAGGGAAATGACAGCCACAAGCCCAGCTACCCAGGCTAAAGCAGCCAGTGGGGAAGTACAGAAGGCTAAAATTCTCCACTTGCCCTACCAGGGGGAGATAGTCACGTGTGGCTAAGGCCACAGGCAGACCCTAGATAGAGGGCTTTGTAACAAATCTGTTCAACAAAGATTTATTAACCGGAGATTTTATCAGCAGTGGATGTGAGAGAAGAAAAAGCCTGCAAACATCTGGAGCTACCCAAGGGAGTGGACTGGAGCCCTGGGCCATCTCATTAGGGGACTGGGTTGTTTGTGGTCCTTGCTCCGGCTATGTTGCCGAATAAATGAGAAAGTCTCTAGGTATAGGTCATCTCATCTAAGAAAATAATGGGTTCAACTGATGTCTGATGTCGCCTCACCTTCTACCATGGGTAGCCTTTTACACACCTGTGAAATACACTAATTTGCAGGGAGAAGCAGCATAAGGTTGTCTGTTGCTACACTTTCCATTCCTAACTACCTTTAGGCACCTAGGGCCTTAGAGAAAACAAACATGAATCATCATAGTGGCAGAGCAAATAAATAAGAATTTCTTTCTTCTGTACTGCAAACAGCAACAGACAGAAAGGGTAAGAGAGAACTTTGACTTTTTCTGAAGGTTGGAAGCAAAAACCAAAATTAAGCCCCCTGCCAAAACCCTAAATCCAGTAACAATATCAGGAGTGGCAGTCACAGCTATCACGTGATATAAAGGAACTCAATTGATATCAAACAACTTCCTAGGAGATGATGATGCTTTAAGCTAGAGAGGTGAGGGAGACTGTAGAATTACTGACCTCAAAAATCAGAGGTCATGAAATGAATGAGACAGGTCACAGACATGCTCACATCTGTGGCTGGCTCTGGACTGGGAGGGCAGGCAGCTTGGGACACAAAGGACTTCTCAGGAACAATAGACTTGGGAGCTGGGGTGGGGGGCCTTTCACCACCAACCCCCTTTTCCCTCATGAATTAGGAAACTGGGGCCCAGGAGGGGGTGGCATGTACCCAACTATCCCCTGAATGAACAGCAGTGCTCTTTTTTCTACTCCAGGAACACAAGATTATGTCTCAAAATGGAAACCTCAGCTGTTAGCATAACTGAACAAAGAAACTAACACAACAAAGGGCAGGGTTCCTATTTACAGCAGGAAGAACAGAATGGTTTCTGGGAAGGGGCAACTGCCCTGGAATATCCCACCCTCTACACACCTGGCTGTCGGGTCTGCCTTTCTAGTAAACCCAGCTGTCAAGCCCGGGCCCATCTCCCCGCTCTGTAAACAGTTGTGGCTCTCTCTTCCCTCCCTGACTCCCGGAACACCCCACATCACCTCAGGCCTGGGGCCTGGATCATTGGTAACAAGGGAGGCGAATGTTAAACAAGCTGATAAGAGGAAGTGAATCACTGAATTCTCCATGGAAAGAGCTAAGAGCAGCAGGGGGCTGGTGATCTTCCCAGGGGCTGCTCCTCTAAGGCCATCAAAGGCACCCTTCAAACTCTGCCTGGCTGTGAGTAGCTTCACGTGTCAGGTGTGATCTACTCCTAGAATCACCCCAGACACTTCCAGAGTTGCCCTTGCTGTCTCTGTACTAAGTGGGAGAATGAAGAATATTGACCCAACTTTGTCCCCAGACCTCTTCAAACATCTGAGCCTGACCAGGGGGTTGCTGGCTCTTCTAAAAGAGGGAACAGGCTCATTCTCTCCTCCGGTCTCCACGTGCTTCCTGCCCCCCCACCCCCCACCCCAACCATCAACTACTTAAACGGAGATGTTCCCAAAAGAAAATACAACACACAGGAGACAACGGCTACACATGACTTGAGATCCCATTTATCTGAGAGAAGTCTCCCTCTGCTCCCCGCCTCAAACACATACAGCTCTCCTAAGTCTGCACAATTCCCACTCACCCCTGCTGCCTGGAACAGACCCCTCCAGCCCCTACACTCCCCCTCCAGGCCTCACTTCCAATGACCGGCAGGCTGCCCTGAGCCTGACCATCACCTTCAAAGTCTAGTGTCTGCCAGGATTTTGTACTGTTTTATTCAAACAGTGCGTGAGTGCACATCCAGGCACCTGCTCTCTGCTCCGAGCATCTGGAGGGAGAGTGTCGGTCATCTGGCTTGCTACGTGCAATGTACTGATGAGCACCTGTCTTAACTTCCTTTGCACCAGGTCAAAGACTAACGGAAATGTTTAAGATTCTATGTGCACAAAGAACAGGGCCAAGGGCACCCCACAGTATGTGCTAATCTTCCTAATTTTTGCTATATAGGATCTTTTAATAATTAACTTTGCCCACACCTACCTCACCATCATTAAGGAAGTTAACACTGTCCAATTGCTTCCTAGGAGCAAATTCTATGCTAAGCACTTTACATTTAAATACTTTAATCCTTTAGGACAGGGCCTCATTTTCCAAAAGAAGACAATGAAGCTCAGAGAGGTTAAGAGTCTTTCATAAGGTCACGCAGCAGGTAGGAGAGCAGAGTTGAACTCTGAACTGCAAACATGACAGCCCAGCTTCTTCCTGCCATGTGATGCTGTCATCCTGCACGCCCCCACCTACCTTGCATAGGGACTTGGTGGGAAGGACAGAAGGCTGGGACCTGGATGCTAAATCTGACTCTTCCCCTTGTCACCTGGGCCACCTTAAGCAAGGTGTCTGATCTCCATGGGCCAGTTTCCTCATCAGTAAAAAGGGACCACTTGGGAAGACTATCGTGGGCTTCACATGAGAGCCTGCCTTCCAAGGCCATCACAGTCTGAGAAGTGCTACGCTGATATAAGGTGACAGTTCACCTTCCGCTCAAGTGCCAGAAAATACTGCCCAGTGACGCCGCTGAGCACCTACCCCCTGAATTTCAAAGTCATTTCTGAAATAAGCTGGTGGCAAGGGCAGGAGACTGTGGGATGTCAGAACATTCTAGAACTATCATCCAGGGACAATTTACTTTTTGTTTTTTTTTAATAGTATAGTAGCTTTGAGCACATGCTAAGAGATTAACAATTTCCTTCCCATGACTACCAAATTCTGCTAAGCCTTCTTGAAACCCCCACCCTCACAAACTATGACAGTAAAGGTCTAGTGCAGCGGTTCTCAACCTGTGGGTCACCCACAGGAACTGTATTAAAGAGTTGCAGCATTAGGAAGGTTGAGAACAACTGGTCTAGGGCATGGGTTTCCCAAGTCCCAGTTCAGCTATTAATGACTTTGTGTGAGTTACTCCCACCCTCTGAGCCTCAGCTTCCTCATCTATTAAATGGGCAGGCTAGACAGATATGTCCAAGGCCTCTTCTCTGATAATATGTGACTATTAATCAGAGACTTACTGGTTTTTTCTCACATATGGTAATTTCTTTCAGAACTTCATGGAGCAATGGAAAAGGGAGCCCATTTCCAATTCCTCAGCAACACAATTCCACTCTGGTTCCTGCAGGGGAAAAAGCTCCCCTGGTCAAGTCCCCCTCACCTGCCTGTGAGCCTGGATTTGTGAGGATGAGGGAACCCACAAGGCAAACTTCCTGCCTGCACTCCACCCCCCGGCACACAACACTCGGAGCAGGAATCAGAGAATCACAGCAAAAGCACTCTGAGGTTCCAGGCCCCCGCCTGGCCATGGAAGAACTAAGGACAGGGATGCGGTATCTGCTGTGACGTTCTGCAGAATCAGAAACTGAGACATGGAAAATGAGAAGATGGCACAAAGCAAGACCTCAATGTTTTTGCAAAGACAGGACAGCTATGTATCTAAAAGCACAGCCGCGCTATCTCACACAGGGTGTGGCACCACCAGGGAACTACTGATGGGCCCTCATAAGCAAAGTGAGCCGTGGCTGGAACGTGAACCCCTCTATGCCCTGCCAGTACCACCAAGCCGGCCACATGTCAGACATACTAAATACTTACTCACTGAATTAATCAATGAAGTGAAATTTTTAGGGCCAAATGAGTCTAAACAAACATTTGTTGAAGCACATTTTCCAAAAAAAGAAGGAAGGAAGGAAGGAAAGGGGAGAAAGAGAGAAAGAGAGAGAGGAAAGAGAGGAAGGAAAGAAAGGAAGAAAGAAAGATTACTACTTCATGAGAAACTTTTGAAATAAAAATAAAACATATAAAAAATAACCCCTCAAAATCTTGTAAGGGAAAAGAAAACAAATAAAATATCCCTGAAGATCAACATTGCTCCCTTTTATACAGTGAAATATTACCCTGCCATATGAAGGAATTTACTAGGGAAACATGCAAAACATGGATGCATCTGAAAATAAGAATGCTGTGTAAATGAAATCAGTCAAAAAGCATACGTACAGTATGCTTTCATTTACATACAATTTTAGGAAACACGACCTATCGTATAGTGACAGAAAGCAGATCAGTGGCTGTGGTGGTGGTGGTGATTTGCAGAGGGGTGGGAGGAAACTTTTGGGGATGATGAACATGTTTGTCACCATGGTGGTGATGATTTCACGGTGGACACAAATGACGAACTCATCCAATTGTCCACTTTAAATACATGCAATCTGTTATACAGGGTGGCCATTAAGTTCATGTGCAAACTATTTTAAATTGCAGATGAACTTTATGTATGTCAGTTATACCTGAAAACAAAGATTTTTCTTATTGTTTGTTTTGTTTTGAGACAGTCTCACTTCATTGCCCTTGGTAGAGTATCGTGGCATCCTAGCTCACAGCAACCTCAAACTCTTGGGCGCAAGCTATCCTCTTCCTCAGCCTCCTGAGTATCTCTGGGACTTTAGGTGCCCACCACATTTTTCTAATTTTAGTAGAAACAGGCTCTCTCTCTCTTGCTCAGCCTGGTCTCAAACTCCTGAACTCAGGCAATCCACCCACCTTGGCCTCCCAGAGTGGTAGGAGTATAGGCGTGAGCCACCGCACTGGCTAACACAAACGTTTTTTGAAAAGCTCAATTCTCAGCTGGGCGTGGTGGCTCAGGCCTGTAATCCTAGCATTCTGGGAGGCCAAGGCAGGTGGATTGCTTGAGCTCAGAGTTTGAGACCAGCCCGAACAAAAATCGAGACCCCCGTCTTTACTAAAAACTGAAAAACTGAGGCAAAGAGAACCACATGAGCCCGAGTTGGACACTGCTGTGAGCTATGATGCCATTGCACTCTACTCAAGGCGACAGCTTGAGACCGTTTCAAAATAAATAAATAAATAAAAAGCTCAATTCTCTAATGGGAATGCTGTCAGAAGCCTGATTTAAAAATGCATGGGTGGCGCCTGTGGCTCAGCAGTAGGGCGCCGGCCCTATATACCAAGGATGGCGGGTTCAAACCCGGCCCTGGCCGAACTGCATCAAAAATTAGCTGGGTGCTGTGGCGGGCACCTGTAGTCCCAGCTACCTGGGAGTCTGAGGCAAGAGAATCGCCTAAGCCCAAGAGCCGGAGGTTGCTGTGAGCTGTGACTCTACAGCACTCTACCAAGGGTGATAGAGTGAGACTCTGTCGCTACAAAAAAAAAAAAATGGGCAGCACCTGTGGCTCAAAGGAGTAGGGCGCGGGCCCCATTTGCCAGAGGTGGCAGGTTCAAACCCAGCCCAGGCCAAAAACCGCAAAAATAAATAAAGAAATAAATAAATAAATAAATAATGAAAACTTAAAAATGCAACAAAGCAAGGAAAGGGCCCAGACATATATGCTCCAATATATTGTATCAAAAGTGTCCACTTTTGCTGGCTGCATGACAAACTCTGAAAAGAGCCAACATTGAAACATTAACAAGCTGCATTAATGTGTTCTTAAAAAAAAAAAAGTATGACAAATACACAGTACACTAAAGATTTCACTGGAAAAAAATAGCAATGACATGTCTGCTACATTGTTTCACTATCTTAGCTACTTAGTTCTCTGTGCAAAGAAAACATACAGATCCATTACTAGAGGACTTGAAAAGTTTTATTCTGGCTGACACTGCTCGTAACAACTGGTCATCGGGCTGACACTGCTCGTTACAACTGGTCATCAGTGAAAAGCCCTGATGGTCAAAGCATCCCAAGGTGGGTCACCCAATTTCAAGTCAGCACTAGAGAATACCAGGACTGGCACAGAGACCTGTCTCTCCAGCAATGATGCCTGGCCTGGCCAGGAATGATCCACTGAGCAAAGGGACATGCCAGAGAAAATGAGGATGTTTCAATCCAGGAATGAGCTGACAGGTATTCAGATGCACACAGGCTTATGTCCCCATGTTCCAGATCAACATGGGGTACCCAACGATGACCCACATTTGTGATGTCCTTTCACAAATGTCATAAGCCGACTTAGTACACTCTTTTTGCCCTTAAATTTATTTATTTATTTATTTATTTATTTATTTATTTATTTTTGGTGATAGAGTCTCACCATGGCATCATCATAGCTCATAGTGACCTCAAACTTTGGGGTTTGAGCAATTCCCTTGCCTCAGCCTCCTGAGTAGCTGGGACTACAGGCACCCTCCACTGTGTCCAGCTAGTTTTTCTATTTTTAGTAGAGAGGGGGGTCTTACTCTTGCTCAGGCTGGTCCAGAACTCCTGAGCTTAAGCAATCCACCTGTCTGGGCCTCCCACAATGCTGAGATTATAGGCAGGAGCCACTGCACCTGGCCATTCTCCCTTAAATTCTGAGGTCCCCACCGCCCCATCATTCTTCAGCACACTGGTTTCTGAATGTCTTAAGGTGCCAGCAGCCTCTGCAGTCACCAGGTGCCCTTCAGTCTAACCTCTCATTCCAAAACAAACCAGATGTTGATTCTCTATACATCCAGAAGCCTGACATTTGGAGGTGGGGCAGGGTATAGATCAAGGGACATCATTTGGAAACCTCTTATCTAGGACAGTGAGCAGAAAAATCACTTAACACACTTAAGATTGACAGTAGGGGGGAAACAAAGGTGGTAGCAGCATTAACAAGGTGAAAAATAAAGAGTTTCGGCTGTTCCTTAAGGAAATGCTTTCCCACTCATTGGTGATTTGTCCTCAAAAGTTCTGCAGAGAGACCTAGTTTAATGCCAGCAAAGCCCCAGGGTCGAGTGCTTCTAGTAGTACAATTCCACACAAACCTTGGAGGCTCAGTAAATGTTCACAGATGGAAATGAATTCCTATTTCTGGCCAAGTGGACAGGGGAAAAAAAAAAAAACCTAGCTATTAAACATTGGAACACTGACAGTCCTAGAAACAATAGGGGGGAGGGGGAGACACACAGAAGAATGAACATACCAAAAGGAAATGCAAACCTAACAGTTTAGCAAAGTGGATGAAAGAAAGAGCAATGGATGCCAGACTACTTGGTCTGCGCACCAGGTCCTCAAGGTTAGCTATGTGGCCTTGAGCAAGTTACTTAAGCTCTCTGTGCCTTAGTTATCTCAAACAATCCAGTGAGGAAGGAATAACCCCGAGTTTGCAGTTCACGGAGCAGGAGAAAAGAAAACATGAAAAACAATTTCATAGCATCAAGAGCTGCCTCTCCCATACCACCCATCTTACCTCTAAGAAAAGTGAGTCTACACCAACTTCAGCTGCCAGAGAGTATGAACAAGCCAGCACCTGCTAGAAGCCTGTCAGATAAGCCATGAACCAGAGAGGGTTTAAGGCATGGGAATCTAATGGGTGTGCAAGAGGCAGCCTGAAGGAATCAGACTTTGTAGGTAAGGGAAGAGTAGAGCACTGGACTTGCTCCCATCCACACCAGTGGACACAGCGCTCCCATCCAACACCAGTGGACACAGTGCTCTGTTAAAAAGTTCCGCCTCATATAGAGGTGAATGCAGCCTGTTCCTCGGTGACTTTTGCCTCCTGGTCCGAGTACAACCTTCAAGGACCTTGCAGGACAAGGACTCCCTCTGCTCTAGCATCCAAATCTCCAGGCCTTTCCTCAGATAAGAACCATCTATCTCATCTTGGGGATCACTGCTGTGTTCAGCTAACAGACACGAACTTTTCAAGACCTGAGAACTGTACCCCAGGGCCTCGCACATCCCCCTCTTGAGATTCCACCCTCTGTATCCATCCTGGCTGTAACCTCAGGAGAGCAGCAGGGAACCATAAGACACAGCTAATCCTCAGATATTTAGCAGAAAACACATCATAACACAGAAAGTGCTTCAAACATAAAAGGTACTTAATAAATAATTTATTAGGCTGGGTGCAGTGGTTCATGCTGTAATCCTAGTACTCTGAGAGGCCGAGGTGGGTGGATTGCCTGAGCTTAGGAGTTTGAGACCAGCCTGAGCAAGAGTGAGGCCCGGTTTCTGCTAAAAATAGAAATAGCAGGGGGTTGTGGCAGGCACCTGTGGTCCCAACTACTTGGGAGGCTGAGGCAAGAGAATCGCTTGAGCCCAAGAATTTGAGGTTACTGTGAGCTATGGTGTCATAGCGCTTTAAACAGAGGGCAACAAATTGAGACTCTGTCTCAAAATAATAATAATAATAATAATAATTTATTGTGGAAATGAATATTGTGCAAGGAGAAGCCACACTGAGCTCCTCTTTCTTCTTCCCCACCTCCCTCATGGCCAGTCCAGCCAACTTGTATAAGAAACTTCCCATTGCTGGAATTGGAAGACACAAGACAGCCACCAATTAACCGGTCTGGGCTGAAGGTTGAAAACAGGCAGCTGCCCACAGATGTTGAGCTTGGCCTGCATAGTGATTTTCAAATTTTTAAATTAGTTGCCAACTTTTAAAAGCTGGGAGATTTCATATGTAAATCTAGATTTTTGGCTTCTCTTGAAAACACGCAAAAGATCTGGCAACACAACCACTGGCTGACACAGAGCCTCAATGCCCCTTCAGACTGGGAGTGAACCCTGAGTCCTGCGCTGTTTCCTCACAGCAGGCCCAGCCTCCTGCGCTCTGCCTGGCCTTGGAGCACCTCAGCTTGCAACCCCAGCCTAGGCTTCCAAAGTGGACGTGTCATTTCTCACGAGACAAACCAGAACATGCAACACACGGGACAAGGGCTGGCCTTTGTAGGGCAACCACATGCGCTATGCTCTGGGCAACTGGGTTCACACGTGTTGTCCTGGTGTCATTATTAATGTCATTCATTCCCTTTCACTTGCAAGAGTCCTGCTCGGGCAATAAGTTGTATGCCCACCCTGAGCCTCTGCCAGCTCTAGACTTACCTAGCTCACACCAAGGATTCAGAAAGTCATTACCTCTCTGCATAGTTTCACAGCTGGGAGATTTCACACTTCCTTCTGGCAGAGTCCATTCCACAAAGAGGGCCTTCACGTACCCCACAGAGCTCAGATGGAGGATGCTGACGGCTCTCCTGAGGCCTGGCGGGGGAGTACTCTCGCGGTAGGCAGCGGTAAAGAAAAAAGTGGAAGAAAGGAAAGGGAGAAAAAAGGCAAGGACAAGAAAAAGAAGTTTCTAATCAACTCTACTACCTGGGTACCATTTCTCTGCCCTGAATCCGAAGGCAGAGCTAAGCCACCTCTACCTCACTTCGAGACTAAGAAGAAGAGAGATAGAAACTTTTATGGTGAGAAAAGACATCAATCTGTGTTTGTTGTCACTCACAGAAACCTCTGCCCCAGTGTTTTGCAACCTTTTTCATCTCACAGCACACTTGAGCCTACAGTTAAACATCCATGGCACACATAAATTATGTTGATTAAAAAAAAGAGTAAAAAAAAAAAGTACTTATTGTGTTTTGAACTTCCTTTGAAAACAGTTATTTTTAATGATCTTTAAAAATTTTTGTAGCACACCCAAAATCCTCCCACGGCACACCAGTGTGCCACAGCACATGGACTGAAAATCAGTTTTACCTCCATTTGGGTCAAACACATACACTTATCAAGCATGTTTCCACCCATGCCTGCCCCATGCCTGGTGATAGCAGACATCCTAACCTTTAACTGATTGCAATTGCTCAGGATTAAAAAAAATTCTAGTTATTTAAATCAGTTAACATTTCTCAGGGCCTTTTAACATAGCTGGAGCAGGCCCTGGCTTTAGAGGGAATGCTGGAGAAGGCACTGGCTTGGGAAGGGAAGCTGACACTAGCATCCCGCCAGCCTGGGACCCGCAGGGCTGCTGCAGCCCTGGGTACGTAAGTCCTAATTCCAGCCTAGGCCGACAGGGAAGTTCTATGTTCAACCCTAAAATCAAAGTACTCCCTTCCCAATCTTCAATGGGTTGAAGGCCAGGGAAGAAATGATTTCATCAATGGGGGAGGGGTGCAGAATGTTCCCTTCCCCTTAGTAAAAATTCTGGCAGGAGTAAACCCATCAGGAGAAGTGAGCCAGGAAAGCAAGTATTGCCTTCTTGACATTGTATAAGGAAACCTAATGTAACTGGGTATCACAGGGCATCTGAGGTTTATTTTTTCCCCTAATGTGAGCAAAAAGAAGAAATCTGGCTCTTAAAATCCATAAGGACCACATGAATTTCAATCCCTAACCTTCTTTTCCAAAGTGAAAGAATCACCACAGCCAGAATCTATTTTTAAGTTTCCTTTGGTAGCTGCCTCAGATACACCCAAATTTATTTTATTGGGCAATAGAGAGCTCATACAAGGCACACACAATCTGTCTCAATGCGTTTCAATACTTCAGTCTCTCAAAGGTAATTTTGTAAATAGGCACAGTCAAGGACTTTTGCTTTGAAGAGGGCTAGGAATCACCTACAGTTGCTTAAACACTGATCAAATTCCACAAGAAGAGTAAAGAGAAAACACACTAAAAGAAATTGTATTTTACATCTCCTCTGATCAAGTCTACCAACAGCTTTGGATTTGAAGGGTTAATGGGATGGCATTTTCATGTCTTCCAGGGAGGGGCTTCCAAGGAGAGGAAAAGTTAAAGGGTATTTATAAATTCTCAGCTGCACTTTGGCTAGGGCTGCTTTTATTGATCTAGACAAACACAAATGACGATGCCTAACATGACTAGTATATATAAACAAATAACCATCTGAAAAAAGTCACAGGCATAATTGAAGGAGACGGCAAGAAATCAAAGGAAGAAAGGAGGAACAACAACAAAAAAGCCCAGACCCACGGAGCAGCATTCCAGCTGCCCAGGGAGGCTGAGCAGGGCTTTTGCTTTAAAGGGAGATGGATGTTTACTTTACACAGATGGATTCAGTTCCCCTTGGTTCAATTGTCCCTGGGCACCTGGCTCAGCCAGGCAATGTTTGGAAAGGAACAAATAGCTCTCTTCCCCAGAAGGCTCTCCCCACCCTTGGGGACCCTCACCTGCTGACCCAATGCTATGGCAAGCAGACTCTGCCCTGGTGTCCAGCAGGAGAGGAGGGTCCCAGGACCCAGAACCCAAGCAGAGGACCATGAATAATGCCTCAAATTCACTCACATGGGTTTCCTACAGGAACAATGGCACATCCCAAGAACCACACCCCTACCCAGAGGAGGAGAAACTAGGAAGAACTTTAACAATCCCCTGGCCAGCAACTTTGTGGACAGATGGGAATATCAATATCAAGCCCAAAGAGGAGAGGGGACTTGTTCCCAGCATAGGGCTTCTAACTTCCCATCCACGATGTTTTCCAGTGTACCAGCCTGAGCTGCACATTCTGACGTCTGCTCACTGCATAGACAACATGTGGTTGTGAATTTGGGAGGTCGGAGGCTGGATGGGAGGAATTCCTATGATAAACATGATACAACCTTTCCTCTGAGAAGTCCAACTCCTGATAGCTCCCGTTTTCTTTATCCCTACGAGGAAAGCCTTGGCAACAGCCAGAAAGGGAAATGCGAAGAGAGGACTTTCGTTTGCAAGCTTGTTGCAAACTCTCCAAGAAAGAAGACGTTTGACCTGCCATTCCAACCCCACAGACGTTCTGACCAGATTACCAGGGAAAATTAGACTTCAGAGAAATAATCAACCCCAAGCAAAAGGGGCAACAGCTAAAATCATCCACTGTAAACATTAGTTGAAAATAAAAAAGCAGACCAAAGAAGCGCATTTCTTGGCACCATTTAGAAAAACTGCAAAATTGACCCAGAAAACAAATAGGCCACATAGCAAAAACTCAACACAAAATAAAACTCAAAGTAGCTAAACCTGCAGACGATGAAAGACGTGGACTAAAAACTGAGGAAGAATCCCATAACTGGGATATGTAAAATGTTACCCAACTTGGTAGAAATAACTGCACAAAAGAAAACTCCAGAGTGACGGAAGAGAAATCAGGATCAACCCCACGCCCACAAACAGAATCAGAACCAACTTCTGTGGTAAAATGCACATAGAAAAGTAGTGATCCCTTGGGGGTGGCGCCTGTGGCTCAGTCAGTAAGGCGCCGGCCCCATATACCAAGGGTGGCAGTTTCAAACCCAGCTCAGGCCGAACTGCAAGAAAAAAATAGCCAGGCGTTGTGGGGGGCGCCTGTAGTCCCAGCTACTCAGGAGGCTGAGGCAACGGAATCACCTAAGCCCAAGATCTGGAGGTTGCTGTGAGCTGTGTGACGCCATGGCACTCGACCGAGGGTGATAAAGTGAGACTCTATCTCTACAAAAAAAAAAGGAAAAGAAAAGTAGTGATCCCAACGAAAGTAATTTCAGTTTTTAAAAAAACAGAGGAAGAACTCAGGAACAGTTCCACTGTGGTACACAGACAATGGCTCAGGTATTAAACAGACTTGCAATGCTGATACAATCTGGGTAAAGTGTCTGTATTTGCAAATCGACTAAGAACTACTGGGTCAAAATGATGAAACAAACAAAAAAAATGCCCTATGCTTTTTCAGAAAAGTGGTCAAAAATCAAGCTTAGGCAAAAGCAGCCTGCTGTGCCCCATACTTCCCTGCTACCCAAGGGAGCCAGACTCCTCTGTTGGACACTGGTCACCCGGCCCAGATCGGGTCCAGGCACCAGGGAAAGGTCAGGCCCTGGCCTGATGCACAGAGAGGGTAGGAAAGGGAGAAGGTGCCCAGAAGATGCCTTCTGGCTCCAGCCCTGCCCACTGTCCTGGCCTCAGGCAGGAGTCTACCTCTAACTACCTTGAGGACACATGCCATCCTATAAACGGGGAAACAAAGACACCACAGTGCTGACCCCCCTCCAAGCCCCATGACATCTACCCTCTAGCCCTGGGGGAGATAGGAAAGAAAATATCTCTGTGGGGATAAAGTGCGGGGGGCGGGGGGAAGAAGGAGGCCAGTGAGCAATTTTAATCTTTACTTCTCCATAGGTTCTAAACTTTTCACAATAATCATGTATTACCATTATGATACAGTGGAGGGGGGATTAAAGAAACAAGCCAAAACGGTTTGTGCCTGTGACTCAGTCGGCTAAGGCCCCAGTCATACACCTGAGCTGGCGGGTTCGAATCCAGCCCAGGCCTGTCAAACAACAATGACAGCTGCAACCAAAAAATAGCGGGGCGTTGTGGCGGGCGCCTGTAGTCCCAGCTACTTGGGAGGCGGAGGCAGAAGACTCGCTTGAGCCCAGGAGTTGGAGGTTGCTGTGAGCTGTGATACTATGGCACTCAGGGCAACAGTTTGAGGCTCTGTCTCAAAAAAAAAAAAAAAAAGAAAGAAAGAAAAAAGCCAAAAACACCTGCTTTAAGAATACCTGGCTCTGGGATATATTTATTCACATGAAAACTCTATGGGGGCTCAAGACAGAGACAAGTTAATTGCAACTAAATTCAACACTGCCAGGGGTAGGGGTGGGAGGGCTTCAAGTTTTAAAAGTCAACAGCAATGAATTTATAACTTAAAGATTTCGGTTTGGGAGCAGGTGGGTGTGTTCTGCTCTCTGTAGTCACTCCCCTAGCCTCAGCCAATCAGGCTTCTTTTCCCAAAGGCTGATCATTTGTTTTGGTGTTTCAAACACATTCCAATGGGGGCTATTTGGCTTAATCAACAATACGCTACAAAATCTGGGCTGTGAAGGACACACACCAATTTCAAGAGAGTAAAGACCTGGGAGAAGGGAAGGAGAAGATTGGAAAGAAGGGAGTGGGGGTAACTGGAGGCCTTCAGCGCAATCTTTTTATTTTTAGTAAAGAAATAAATGGTACAAATATCTGAAGCAAACATGGTAATCTATAAACATATGTTAAATCCAGTAGAAAATGCATGGGTAAGTTCTCATTTGCCTATAGCCCGAATCTTTCAAATTGCTATGGTACAATGAAAACACATACAACCGCCCCCCACACACACACACAAATGCACATGCTTCTGGCTCTGGCATCTCAAGGTTCAGAACTAGCACAGAGGCAGCTGAGAAAATCAAAGTTCAAAGTATGTAAATACTTAGGGAATTCCTGGCCTGAGAGTACGTACAGCAACGTATTAACTTGTCTCTGTCTTCTAAAATTTTTATTATAGGGAGAAAAGTTATTATTATTATTTTTTTTGTAGAGACAGAGTCTCACTTTATTACCCTCAATAGAGTGCCGTGGTGTGACACAGCTCACAGCAACCTCCAATTCCTGGGCTCAAGCGAGTCTCCTGCCTCTGCCTCCCAAGTAGCTGGGACTACAGGCACCCGCCACAACGCCCGGCCATTTTTCTGTTTTGCAGTTTGGCCGAGGCTGGGTTTGAACCCGCCACC